>OY757547.1:1761357-1766357 GCA_963584105.1 Alviniconcha strummeri | reverse complement strand
GTCAAGGATGCTCTTCACAAGAAAAGCCTCCTGCTGCAGAATGGTGCACTCTGTCCTGTATGCGCGGATGAAGTAGGCAGCATCAAAGTCAAAGCGAGGTCGGCGATGCATGACCTGAGTGATGGTGTCAGCTAGTGCCCGTCTCTCGTCACGGTCCGTCACATGCTGGTACGCCTCATAGTAGCAGTCCAACAGCTAAAATGAGGAACACACAGTTGGAGATCATTGCTAGGGACAAACTGACCCTGAACTTTGCATTATGAAAGTTAGATGTTGAGATTTGTGCATGCACAACTGTCTTCCTTTAACAGTCAGGGTTTGTGGGATAGCCATTCAATGTGGCTGCTTCTATCATTCCCTGTCATGTCACATGATGGGTTGTTTTTTTACTGTCACATCACACGATGGGCTGTTTTTCATTGTCACATCATGTGATGGGTTGTTTAGTGAGACAGCAGTTGGGTGACTAAGCACCAGTTTCTCTCTGCACAGCACACACACTACTTGTGCAAGCAACCCTCCCTACACATCATACCAACAAGAACAGCCCTCTCTGGATGCAGAGAGAGCGGACTGTGGTCAATGTGGGCAGTGGACACCTTGCCTTCAGCCCAAGACACAGTGAGCTTTGGGGGCCAGGAAGCAGGCATCAGGCCACAACACCTGACACTTCTCTTGACCCCTGGACAGTGGTGTCAGTGGCCACTGTGTCCAGCAGGAAGTCGCAATGGACCCCAAGTGAAGAGGCTATAGATGGCCTTAACACGCAACAAAGGCGCACGTTTCCATCTGCAGGCTTTATGTGGTTCTTCCATTCATATTTACGCAATGGAATACTTTTTGGCATCAAATCAGAGCTCCTGAAAGTGCAGCTATTTTAGTTCACTCTTTACTGATGAAGAGCAGAGGAAGGTTGGCCCATGATGTAATGGACACATGCGCTACACTTGCCAACATTATTCATGATGTCCAAGACACAGCAAGCCAGACCCAAAATGCCATCACTCACAGCTGCGCTTTCATGACTTTCAACTGCTGACTTGTACCAAAATACACTGTTAAAGTTTTTAAAAACTTCCTTCTTTTACATCTGCCTAGCCAACCGACATCAAGACACACAGAATATTTTTTAACACATCTATGATTTTAACATACATCAATCTGTCATCAGACATTGTATAATTATGAAAGTACATTACTATTATTTCTATCACTACGATGAAGAGGCCATGAATAGGCTGTGGGTGATAAAGAATCACAAGAACAATGTCAAACCTCTCTCTTGCGCTCTTGGAAGGCACATTCGTTGGTCCAGATGTCCAGGAGAATGCCAAAGCGATCCACATCCTGGTGGGCATAGCTGGGAATGTCAAAGTCACCCGCATCCTGTTCACAACAGCAGATGCAGTAACAGTCATTGTAAATACTGACAGTGATGATGAGAATGCCAAAGTCACCCACATCCTGTTCACAACAGCAGATGCAGTAAGTCACTGTAAATACTGACAGCGATGATGAGAATGCCAAAATCACCCACATCCTGTTCACAACAGCAGATGCAGTGAACACTGACTATAAATACTAACAGTGATGATGAGGATAACAATGACAGTGATACTGATGAACATCTCTGAATCAAGGCCTCTTAGCAGCTATAAAGATATGTCTGCTAGCATTTCTCTTGTTCAGAATGATTTTTTACAGAGGCTTCAGTTCAAGCTCTAAGCCCTGCCTTCCATAGATACATTTGCACAAGCTTTTGACCTGACCACCAAGTTGACTTGACTACCATGTTGACCTGGCCACCATGTTGACCCGACCACCATGTTGACCTGACCATCATATTGACCCAATCACCATGCTGACCTGACAATCACACTGACCTGACCACTATGTTGACCTGACCACTATGACCACCATGTTGACCTGACCACCATGTTGACCTGACCACCATGATGACCTGACCACCCTGTTGACCTGACCACCATGATTACCTGACCACTATGATGACCTGACCACCATGCTGACCTGACCTATACCGACTATCATCTCCTAGCTATTCAATAAGAGAAGCCTAATTTCTATAAACAAAAAATGTTTGAGAATTTTCTGGAAAAAAGTATGGCAAATGGACCATTAGCAGAAAAATGACAAGACAGAGCAATAGTAATAGGCAAAAAAACAAGAGAAGAGACAGGCGAATCAAAGAACAGCCCTGAGGTTCCAGACAGGGGATGGACATCAGACATTCCAGGCCTCCCTTTGGGGGCACTAAGAGGAAAAAAACAGTCAGAGGAGGAGGTGAGAGAAAGGAAAAGAGTCAGCGGTGTGCGACCAACCATTCGTGACCGGCGACTGGAATCTGATCCTCTCATCCGGCTGGTGTTACGGTACTCACGGTCCTTCTCAATGAAGTGGGTAGCCATCAGCAGAAGGTCATTTTCCACATTCCTGACACAGACAAGCAGGACATTACTTCCTTTTCAGGCTGCTCAGAGGGTTAATTAAAGTGACATGAGTGGATTGGGATGGAGGTGGGGAGAGTGGGGTTGTCCTGGGGGAATTTTTCTGCTCGTTTTTGTGTGTTTTCCTGGTTATAGTTGTACTTTTTCACTGATCAATCAAAGTAGAAACAATTATGACAGAGTAGCTACACTCACTTGAAGTCATCGACAGCAGAGTCATACATGATGTAGTACCCCCTCTGGTCCTGAACATGGACGCGTCCTTCGTCCACAGTGTAGAAATCATCATGGTTCTCCACATCCCCGTACTCTATGAACTCTGCCTCGCTGATTCTGTTGTTAAAATAAATATTTTTAAGACTGGTTACTTCTTGGATTATGATGTCCTGTCAGTCAAAAATGATAAAATGAATAAAATAAAGAGAAAAAACAACAACAAAAAGTGATGCATCAACACATGAGGGAGTTAATTAGCACTTGAAAGACATCACATAAACACAACAACAAAGATCTGGCATGCGAGTAAATACAAAGTACATAAACTCCACCAGAGGTATATTCTCCAAACAAGTGAGGTATGCACTGGTGGAAGTGTGCAGATGGTTGCACACACATTTCCCTTCACTCTGTGTGGGTGGGTGAGACTCTCCAGTTATGATCCTTCACTCTGTGTGGGTGGGTGAGACTCTCCAGTTATGATCCTTCACTCTGTGGGTGGGTGAGACTCTCCAGTTATGATCCTTCACTCTGTGTGGGTGGGTGAGACTCTCCAGTTATGATCCTTCACTCTGTGGGTGGGTGAGACTCTCCAGTTATGATCCTTCACTCTGTGTGGATGGGTGAGACTCTCCAGTTATGGTCCTTCACTCTGTGTGGGTGGGTGAGACTCTCCAGTTATGATCCTTCACTCTGTGTGGGTGGGTGAGACTCTCCAGTTATGATCCTTCACTCTGTGTGGGTGGGTGAGACTCTCCAGTTATGATCCTACATTGCATAGCAAATCAACAACACAGTGGACCTTCTCTTCACTGTGCATGTTATCTTACTGTCTGCCACAGGACACACAATCATGTTATCTTACTGTCTGCCACAGGACACACAATCATGTTATCTTACTGTCTGCCACAGGACACACAATCATGTTATCTTACTGTCTGCCACAGGACACACAATCATGTTATCTTACTGTCTGCCACAGGACACACAATCATGTTACCTTACTGTCTGCCACAGGACACACAACCTGCATGAGCAGAAAAGGTGCCAAACTGTCAACTTCACCATGCCCTGTGATTTCTGCTCTTATGCCACTGCATACAGAAAAGTAACTTAATAATATCAGAAGAAAACTTTGTAAACAAATTCAAAGTAGTTTCTTCAACAGTGCGAGTCCTTGCCAAAACCAGCAGTGGTTACCCAATGAGACAGAAGTGCAGTCACTGTAGTGCAGGCAGCCAAGATAGAAATTCAACGTGCCTGAAAATGTAGGCTGGAAGATGTGGCAAACCTAGGTGATTAAGGCAAGGCCCACCACAACAGACTCCTCACAAGCACTGCCTTTACTAAAACATTCACACGCTACCAGGGAGAATCTTGCACATGCACACATATTTTGTTCATAGTTTTTACATCCTTCTTGAGCAGGCCAGTCCAGAGCTAGAGGGGCAGCTGCATTTTGACTTCAGGGCTACTCACTGACACCTGCGAGAACTAAAGCAGCAGTGGCATGATATCGAGTCATACCAACATTGTTAGCAATGTGCTCCACAAGCCAGTTTAGCCACCCCTACGTCAGTGCTGCCACTTCAATTCTTTGCTGCTGGCACTTCCAGCAGAAACTGGTCTGTATGGTCTAAGGTGCTCAGCAACAGGGTGGAAACCACTTCCACGAAATCCAGGGGCATACTGTGGAGGTAGTAACAGGGTGGAAACCACTTCCACGAAATCCAGGGGCATACTGTGGAGGTAGTAACAGGGTGGAAACCACTTACCTGAAATCCAGGGGCGTATTGTGGAGGTAGTAACAGGGTGGAAACCACTTACCTGAAATCCAGGGGCGTATTGTGGAGGTAGTAACAGGGTGGAAACCACTTACTTGAAATCCAGGGGCGTATTGTGGAGGTAGTAAGAGGGTGGAAACCACTTACCTGAAATCCAGGGGCGTATTGTGGAGGTAGTAAGAGGGTGGAAACCACTTACCTGAAATCGAGGGGCGTATTGTGGAGGTAGTAAGAGGGTGGAAACCACTTACCTGAAATCGAGGGGCGTATTGTGGAGGTAGTAAGAGGGTGGAAACCACTTACCTGAAATCCAGGGGCGTATTGTGGAGGTAGTAAGAGGGTGGAAACCACTTACCTGAAATCCAGGGGCGTATTGTGGAGGTAGTAAGAGGGTGGAAACCACTTACCTGAAATCCAGGGGCGTATTGTGGAGGTAGGCGTGAGAGCCCAGCCCCCCTCCCCCTCCAACTGTGCCTTGAGCCTCGGTGTTGCGCCGGTGATTCTGAGGACTGCGGACAGAAGTTAAACAACTGCA
>OY757547.1:1708857-1756357 GCA_963584105.1 Alviniconcha strummeri | reverse complement strand
AACAAGCACACAAGACAAAGACTGACCTCAACATAGTCATATGTGCGGAATGTGAGTTGGTGCTCCTGTTTGATGAAGAAGTGTTTGTACTTTCTGTTCACCAAGGCAAACAGCTCCATCTCATCAGCTGTGTTCTGGATGTTGTTCACATCCTGAAAACACACATCAAGGCCTTTGAAAAGTAGGCTAAAATGCAGGAATATAATACAAAGTTGGTTCACTATCTTTAGCCAAAAAGGCTGGCTCATGGTGTAGTGTACACTTGTGTCATGCAAGCTGGTCTTATTGAGGATGTCACAGACACAGACTGCTGGACACAGAGTGTCATGTCTTCTGGACTTTCAAACGTCAGTCGGCCTCTTCCCTTGTCCATTTAACATGCAGTTCAGTTCAATCTGTTTCAGTTCAAGATGATATCTATGCTCTCAGGAAAGCTCATATGTGCTCCACCCCATCTCTTGACAGTTTTCCCTGGGTGCACATGACTGTAATACACGCAGGACCTCTGTTTCATACCTAGAATTTCTCACTTCAAATGACTAAAATAGAGAGGAAATAAAAAGCACAACTCACAAACTGAATGCCGTACAGGTTGACCAGGAGTGTCAGCTGGGGCCGAATGCTGTCCAGCTCACTGCTGTGCAGCGGCAGACACAGCAAGGACTCATCAGAGGCCAGCCCTCCTCCCGCTGCAGCGGCAGCATAGATCATGGCAGAGGAAGGGAGGGGGGAGGAGGTCAGCAGAGCCAGGTTGATGGGAGGGGGAGGGGGGATGGGCGACGCCGACTTCTCTCTGCTAACTGCTGATACTGGCCGGGAGTCAGTGTCAGGGTGGGAGTAGGTTGACTCGTCCTGGTAGCGTGAGGCAATCTTGGATGCATGGGAAACTTCCTCCTGTGGTGCCAAGATTGAATTTGGTGAAACATAAACTTGCACATAAATACCACTAGAACACAGTGAACATGGATTGACGTGAACATAAACACCACCAGAAAAAGCCCTCTTCAGAAACAGTCCAGCCATAGACTGAAAAAACACAGTAAGCATGGACTGATGTGAACATAAACACCACCAGAAAAAGCCCTTTTCAGAAACAGTCCAGCCATAGACTGGAAGAAGCAGCAGAGTCAGTACATGACAGGAACATGCCCCCCCAGAAATGTTACGTTCTCCATCCCTTGGCACCATCACTGTGAGGCCTTCCCATCTCTTTTTTGCTTTGTTCTTAGTCACCTGCCAGATGAGGAGAGAGACAAACGAAAAGCATTCACATAGCTCTATACCAGCTCAAACGGTGCTGTTGCTGTCCCTAAGAGATGTGGTTAGCAATAACCAGACCATGTGGCAAGGTACTGATCAAATTACCTGATTGGCATTCTCATCAGGTGGTGCAATCTCCAGCTTGTGTGTGACAGGCAGCCACTGCAACACCTGGAACAAGTGAGCGGTGAGCAATGAAAGTGATGTACAAACAAACAGTGCAAGACTGAAAATGCAGTCTCCATGTGCTGAGAGAGAGAATGGCAGGAGAGGCAGGCAGGGAGGGCAGGCAGACAGGGTCAGACAGGGAGACAGAGACTGGCAGGCAGGCAGCCAGACAGACAGGCTGGCAGGCAGGGACACACAGGCAGAGACAGACAGGCTGGCAGGCAAAGACACACAGGCAGAGACAGACAGGCTGGCAGGCAAAGACACACAGGCAAAGACAGACAGGCTGGCAGGCAGATACATGCAGGTACAGACAGACAGACAGGCTGGCAGGCAGAGACATGCAGGCAAAGACAGACAGGCTGGCAGGCAGAGACATGCAGGTACAGACAGACAGGCTGGCAGGCAGAGACATGCAGGCAAAGACAGACAGGCTGGCAGGTAAACACATGCAGGCAGAGAGAGACAGGTTGGCAGGTAGAGACATGCAGGCAGAGACAGACACACAGGCTGGCAGGCAGAGACTGGCAGGCAGAGACAGACACACAGGCAAAGTCAGACAGACAGGCAGACAGAGACAGACACCTTCCCCTCGGGACCTCACCCTGAGGTACTGGTTGAAGTGCTTCATGGCGTGCTGGTGACAGACCAGCCAACGCAGGTAGATGAGGAGGTCCTCCATGGTGACAAAGTCCATGTTGGCATCACCCTTTCCAGCCAGGTGGTTCTCCTTGACGGACGCCAGGCGATGGGCTCGCTGAATGCAGTCATGGTACTCGCTCATCAGCAGCCTGTCCAAGGCACAGCACACATCCAATCCAAGTACAGAAAACTCATCAGTATCAAGCACCATTTTTTTAGTGGGGGCATTCTTTTACATTTCTCTTCCTCTCATTTTCCAAAATGTTCTTACAATTTTATTTGGGAGGAGGGTTGGGTTGTTGCTCTGGTGTGGTGTGTCAAAGTATGTGTGCAAATGTGTGTGCATGTTTGCATGCACATGTGTGTGTCTGTATGCATGTGTGTGTCTGTGTACGTGTATTGCATATGTGTGTGTGTGGTGGTAGTGCATGCTTGCATCTGTGTGTGTGTGTGTGTGTGTGTGTGTGTGTGTGTGTGTGTGTGTGTGTGTGTGTGTGTGTGTGTGTGTGTGTGTGTGTGTGTGTGTGTGCATGTATGCATGTGTATTTGTGCATGTATTTTAAGATGTAACTCAGAAGTTTGATGCATTAAGACAGTGAATTCTGTGTGAACTCCTTCAAAACACCAGATGTACCTAGGCAAAAGTGTCAGTGCTGATGTAAGAGCCACAAAATGATGAAACCTAAAAAGCAGAAACTTACATCAGTCGCTGGTTGTAAAGTGGGTGCATGTTTTCGATGGTGGAGGTGTGCTCACAGAACCGTCGCCATCGTAACATGTGCAGGTGCTTGCTCTGTATCAGGTTCCGTATTCTCTCTAGAAAATACTGCATACACACACACACACACACACACACACACACACACACACACACACACACACACACACACACACATGCACACGTGCACACACATGGCACACACACACACACACACACACACATGCATGCATGCATGCATGCACAGACGATATGATCACAGAGAGGAACATATGCCAGAGGGATGGGAGTGAAAGATGATAAACTTTGGTGACAGAAAAGTTGGGGGGCCTATCTAATGCCATAACTTCAGGAAGACCCTTCCACGCAGTGGACTGGCATGTGAAAATGGTCTCTCATGCAATGTTTTGGAGCTAAAACAAGAAACAAGAACATCTCTTCTATTTACTTTCAAAAATGTTCACATCTCAAAAGTAGATTTCTCCTGAGGAGAGTGAGTACCTATGTGACTGAGTGAACATTAACATCCAAGAACTAACTAACCCAGAAGTAGATGCACGCGACACTAATTAACCTAAGGATGAGGTATACAACCACACGAAAACCAGAGTATGCTCAAAGATGATTTGAATAGCAGGATTTGTGAGATGAAACTGCATCAGACCCAAATGGCGGCTGAAAAGAACCGTGGAGCAGGGAAAGTGACCAGCACTGACAATCCATACCTGATGCAGCAGCAGAGGCAGACTTTGCTTTGTGTACTCCTGGTTCTCAGCAATGGCCATCTCCATCCGCATCTCTTCTGCCTGCATCCGCAGTGGCTGTGCCTCACTCACCTGGCACCAACAGCAAGCACAACATCAGTAGTGTTTTCTGAAACTCTGTGCCTGCCTGTGTCCATTTGTCAAACATGTGGTGTGTGTGTGTGTGTGTGTATGTGTGTGTGTGTGTGTGTGTGTGTGTGTGTGTGTGTGTGTGTGTGTGTGTGTGTGTGTGTGTGTGTGTGTGCATGTGCATGAGTGCATGCATGCGCGTGTGCATATGTGTATGTACGTGTGAGCTTGCATGCATGTAGGTATGCATATGTTAAGAGAGACACTTTCTTCTCTCTCTCTCTCTTTTTTGTTGTTGTTGAAAATGACAGTCATTTTTGTTTCAAATTATTCTGTTGCTAACTTACATTTTTATATATTTGTGTACTTGTTGGAGCATACCTTAAACAATTTATTGTGTCAAATGTGAAATTTTCTCATGGGAAATTGAAATTCCTGTCTTTGAGAAAAGCCAGCTACTCAGCCTTCACATTCCCAATGTGTGTATTTGTCTATTTACACGCTAGATCATTCATTCATTCATAATTCAATCACATCATTCATTCATTCATAATTCAATCACTTGTGGGCATTTGCTACATCACTCAAATCTTCCCCCCAAACAAACTAGTTTTATCTAGATGTAATTGATCAGTGTTCCTGTGTGTGTGTGTGTGTGTGTGTGTGTGTGTGTGTGTGTGTGTGTGTGTGTGTGTGTGTGTGTGTGTGTGTGTGTGTGTGTGTGTGTGTGTGTGTGCACGCACACATGCGTGTGCATGTGCATGTGTGTGTGTGCATGCATGTGCATGTGTGTGTGTGTGTGTTTGTATATGTGTGTGTGTGCAAGTGCATGTGTGTGTGTGTGTGTGTGTGTGTGTGTGTGTGTGTGTGTGTGTGTGTGTGTGTGTGTGTGTATGTGTATGTATGTGTGTGTGTATGTGTGTGTGTTTGAGCAAGCATGTACCTGTGTGCATGTGTGTGTACACACAGCACAACATGCCAAAGCTTGTGAGAATCTAACAATGGGAAATGGAGCATAGAGTTCAGTGCAGAAACTCCATTGCCATGGCATACGCCACAGTACATACCTGGAGAGCCCTCTGAATGACCAGTTCTCTTTCACGTCGAAAGTGAGCTGTGTCCTTCGGCAGTGGCACCGTGCTGCAATACAAGAGACAAATTGCTGGCTGTTTTTTGTGACGTTCATACTGTCCGATCCTATGCACTAAAGTATCTCATCTTCCACACTGTATTTGTACTTAACAACAAGTAGGAGACTCAATATCTCAATTATCAAAATTACAGAATAACTGTTAATGAAAATTGAAATTATAAACAAACTATGCAAATACCCTCTTCCCCTAACAAAACAAATGTGTGTGCATGCACACACACACACACACACACACACACACACACACACACACACACACACACGCATGCATGCATGCATGCGCGCACACACACACACACACACACACATATGCATGCCCAAAACACACACACACACACACACACACACACACACACACACACACACACACACACACACACACACACACAAATGCACCAGCATATGAAAACCTTTGCAAAAGAAAAGAAAAAAAATGCACTCAGACATTTTTCTTATGTTTATAATTTAAACATAAAATGTACGATAATTAAAAATAAAACATTTTCAATATACCCAGTAATCTTAGGTGCAATCCCACATAGCATCTCATTCTCTTCGAGTTCAGAGGTCAGCTCAGCAATTTCACGGCCAAGGTCACGCTCCAGTTCCAACACCTTGTCGGAAGACCCTGGTGTATAAAGCTGGTCCAAGCGCAGCGTCGCCATGTCTAACTGTTAAGCTCAGGCAGACACTCAGCTCTTTTCCTCCCTCAGCACCTCTTCTTTCAGTCCATGTTTTACTGAAAGAGAGTTGGCTGTAACCCAGTTTCACAGTAACCAATAATACTGACTATGAACACAGGAAATGTTTGGGCACTGTTTCTGTTGTTGATTTTGGACACCGTTTTTGTTGTTGATTTTGGACACCATTTTTGTTGTTGATTTTGGACACCATTTTTGTTGTTGATTTTGGACACCGTTTTTGTTGCTGATTTTGGCTGGACTTCTGTTTACCTAACATCATTTGATTGTAAACATGTTATTTTACTTGAAATCAACAGAAGTATGGCAGTATTTTTGGCTGTTAATCATGTGTATGTCTACACCAATTCACAGCTCAGTGCTGTTGTAATTTAAGGGAGTTGATTAAAAAAAAGTTATGAATTATAAAGTTTATGACCTACAAAGTCCACAATTACCTACTAACTCTCCTTCCCATCTCCTTGTTCAAAATCATTAACTTGATTAATTATGTTAGCAGCAACTGCTAGCAGAAAAATAGGGACACCCTCCCCCTCCCCTGCCACTGACAAACACATGCACATAGCAAAGTGATTGTTTCTTGTTAGATAGAAGACAGCAGGAGAAGACAAGAGATAATCACTTACTGCATGAATGAATCTGCAGGAACAAGATAACACCCTTACAAACTAAGCAAGAAGACAGTTTTTACAAATCAGTATGCACATTTTTCTTTTACTAAAGCCCGTTATTAATTGGGTGAATGTTTGTTCACAAACCTAGTTGCGAGTATTCGGCGAACCTAGGTGGTTCTTAATTAGGCGAAAATTTGCTTTGTGAACATAGTTGGGAGTATTCATTGAACTGCAATGAAGCTCTATTCGGGGTCCAAAAAGCCTCACTCAACATGTTCTGGGAACATTCGCCCTATTCGATGAACATTGACTCTGATTGGCTGAGAGCAGAGCTCTCCTGTGGATGAGGAAGAAATAAAAATAAATATGGATGACGTTTTTGCTAGGTTCTTCACTCACTTCAGATGGAATATTTTTTTATTTGTTGACTTGTGGAAGGCACAGCCTTGTCTCGGGGACCCACAATGAGATAGCAGTTAGTTGAATTACCCTGTGAGGGATGATTAAAGTATATTGACTTGACTACGTTTTCGATCATGCTGTCTGCTGCATGTCTGCCATAAGTTTGGGCCAAAGCTTGCATCTCATTACAAGCCAGTTGAGAATAAAGTAAAGTTCATCAAACTGTCTGAACCATGTTTGGTAAAACTAAAAGTTCAGTTAAGAAATGAATCATAGTTTGTCGAACTCCGAAGTATGTTCGGCGAACAAACAGTCTCCCAGTTAAGAACAGGTTTAACAGAGTTATGAACAATTGGAACAACCAGACATTGTATTAACAGGAACACTAACCTCTTAATTTTTTTGCTTAAAAAAAAAAAAAAAAACATACATGAACATGGGGAAAATAAAATATTTTGCACAATTGTAACTGATGAAAACAAGCCAGACAATACAAGTGCACAGTACCTTTAACAAGAACAATGCCCACCACAATCTACACGAAAATTGACTTAGCAGGCAAAAGGCTAATAAGCCTATGAGCCATAAAATTGATTGACTAAATACCCAGTCTTACTTACCTTGTTTGTTCATTTATGTAAATTAATTACTGAATACATATTATAGATTTCTTTGTTTTGTTTTTCATGCGCGTTGTTTTGCCAAAGAGTCTTCACTGTTAAATCTGACACATACAGTGAGCATTGTATTCAATCAGTACAACCTTTAGCTGAAGGTTCTGATAACTTGCTACAATCCGTTGACACCGTGTAAACTTGCCGATCACAATCGTTCCCCCCAATAACTCAGCTACAAGTTGTCATGTCGGGGCAGTGTTTGTACTGCCTGGTGGGGTCAATAAATCAAACAACCCACTCACAGAGTTACGCGGACGAGCACAAACCAGCACATTTTGAACATGCAACGATCGATTGGTTACCTTCGAAGTACAAGACACACGACAAAATATCATACTTAATAATCAAAGGGACACTAAATCTGGCACCTTGAAATCTTAAGTAGCAGTGCACACCTACCCGTGAAGCAGACGGCATTCAAAAAGCACTTGTTTTGGTTTGAAGCGTCGTTGATCAGCTCCAACAATCGACAATGTGCTTGGTCAGTCGCCCAGCAACAAGCGGCTAAAGCTACCACAACACAACGTCTTTAAATTTGAAACTATGCACGATTTTATACTATCCCTTCTCATTCTCGTTTAAAATCAGTCTGTGGTTAGGTTGTGTTGTGATCAGTGTTGTATGTGCATACTGCATGCACATCTTTCGACTTAAACACTGCAGAAACTTTGGTCTCTAAATGGTTCAATTGAAATTGCGACTATTTGAAAAGAATCCAATTAGGATTTTTTGCGCGTGTGTTGATGGAGAGACTGAACTCAAAACTTTATTTTACAAGGATTCTAGTTTAGGTTCAGTGAAAAACCTGTAAAACAACTAGTTTTTGCTATGCTGCTGATGAGAAAAACAAAATTACAGGGCATCATTAAGAGCTAGAGAGAGCTAAATTGTAGCCGGGGGCGGGGGAGAAGGAGGGGGAGCGCGCGCACGTGTGAATGAATGAATCAACTTTATTTTACGAGGGTAGTGGAGAAGACTCGAGGTCTTTTTACATCCAGCCCTCGCCCATGCGGGAAACTACTATTAACTAAGGATACAGTGAGCTACAGTATGTTGAGTACATGTACATTCATACAATTCATGTTGAAATGGACACCAGTAAACCGAGAAACAGATAATGAGCATTAAAAACAAAACAAAACAAAAACAAAAAATGTTTTAGCTTGATCTGGGGTAAACATATATATACACGCGCGCACGCACATAAGATTAAGAACATGTTTGTCATCGAAAACTACATGCACACAGAGCACAGACACAAAATGTATGGGCTGCCTGAAGCAGCACAACACGGGTAATTGGAGCAGCACATGGACAGAGATATATATCTATGATCATGGTTTCACGTAAAACCTAGAGGGACAACATATGAAGCGTAATACGCTTTTTAAACACTAAAGGACTGACTGGGAGCCTCAATTCGCCGGGCAATGAGTTCCAGAGAACAGGACCAGAATAAACCAGGCTGGATTTGAATAAATCTATCCCTGAGCACATTTAGCTTTCTTGATAATTCCTTGAACTTTGATTAATCAATAATTTTTTTGATAGATGCATCGGTGCCCTACCTGATACAATTTTGTGCACAAAACGCGCTTTGCACTCATTAACCTAGAAGATAGCAGGAGAATTTGAGCCGCTTTGTAATCTTTATCGGTAAGGCTGGTTCATTTTAGAACAATTTTGATTGCTCACCTGTGTAGTGATTTCAAGGTTTTTTGCAAAGAGTCACTTGCTGAGTCCCAAAGAGTTGAAGCATAATCTATACCTGACTGAATGTGTGCTTGGAAAAACGTTCTGGCATGAAAGTTAAGAAAATGCTTAATTTTTGCTGATTGGTAGACTTTTTTAGCTGTAGTTTTGCACAGGTCACGAATGTGGGGGCCCCAGGTCAGATTATTGTCTATTGTAACACCTAATACTTTGTGATCACTGACCTCAGTTATTTGTTGATTACCAACAGAAAGGTGCGCAGACGGCGAGTGAAGTAGTTGTCACTTCTGATGTGTCGTTAAGAGTCATGTACTTTGTTTTTGACGGGTTAAGAGACATATGATTAAGATGTGTCCATTCAACAACATCAGAAAGACATGACTGGAGAACAGTTGCTATTGCAGGTACATCCTGTCCAGAGAGAGAGAGAGAGAGAGACTATTGTGCTTTTTTTTAAACTCGCGATATTCAGCCAAGTCTCTGACGCACATGCATTTGAATTTTTTCTTTTTCTTTGGTAAACTTGTGCCTTGCTGGTCAGTCAAATAACAAAACAAAACCAAAACAGTCTTTCTCTCAGCAAAGCAAAGCTTTAGTGAGGCCTTTCATGGAGCCATACCAGCACCAGTCCAACCCCAACACTGCCAGCTGTTGCAACTTCATTGAAAAAGTCCAGAGGCATGCAGGGCCATGCAGGACGTACAGCCGACATCCAGTGTGACTGCCATGCTTGAAGAGCTGAGCTGCCCATTTGTAGGTCTTTGTTACAGGTTTTCTCTCTTTGGAAATAACAGGCAGTGATTGTGTCATTAGTTTTCTCTCCGGAAACATTGGGCAGCATTTCTATGTTGTTTTCTCTTTTTGGAAACATTTGTGTAAGTTCTCTCTCTTTGGAAATATTGTGCAGTGTTTCCAAGCATGGAAGCATTATACAACAGCCCATGCCTGCAAATATGTCAAGTCCTGGAATGTCCACAGATGTCCAGCAATATTCTCAATTCTGTGAGGCTCAAAAATATTCTGTGGCCTAGAAAATCCAAGGACATTCATGTCCAAAAATATTTTAATTTCTTGTGGGTCCAAAAAGAATATAGATTTTTGAAGCACTATTTAATTCCCATCTGAAAATATTCCAAGTCCCAACTGTTTAATAAAAAATGAGCACAGTTCCATGGTGGGAGAGTTGTGTGTAGGCTAAATCCCTCAAGCAGTCTCAATCCAACTGCATCTCTTCTGAAGCATGAAATTGTGCTTCTTTTACACGCTTGCAGTGCCACCCTGGCTGGCTGTAGGTCACTATAGCCAAATCCACAACAGCTAAAGCAGATCAAACTGTCTTCTTACTTGCCCCCCCCCCCCCCCCCCCCCCCACCACTACATTCTTTGTGTGTATGTGTGCGGTATTGCAAGAATACAGTATTATGAACATAGAATTATTTTCGTGGTTTTAATGTATACATTACTGTTGATCTTATAATGTGTGGTGTGCTCACACTTGTCGGTGATTGGGTGCAAATGGAAATTACCACAATTATTATTATTATATCAGTCTTCAGTCCCTGACCTCACATCTGCCGATCAAATTATCACTATTATTATTAATATATCAGTCTTCAGTCCTTGACCTCACATCTGCTGATCGTTTACTGCCTCAGACTCAAAGATTTGACAAAGGAACAGAGCTGGCACTGCCCAAGGTCCCACCAAACTGTTCACCTTAATTTGGTCTACTCTTGAAGATGGACCTCATATTCTGCACTCAGCTCTCCTGCCTATGCTGTAACGGCAACGTTTTGTCCAAAATGTGAACTCTTCTCTCATCCAGAGGTGACCTTGTGTGGTTGACAGAATGTTAACATCCAGTTATTGACAGACTCTTCTTTGATGGATTTCATTTCATTTTGGCTTTTTATTCTCTAGTACATCTCCTTGCGGCCTCAGTGTGAACTTATACCTCTGCATTTAAAAGAAGTTGGCCACCGACAGAGAAGAAAACAGATACAGCAAAAAAAAAAATCACAACAAACTTGACAATACAGAAACACTTCAAAACATTTTTGTTGTTGTTTTTCCCCAGTGTCTTTTTATTTGTGGTGAAAAGACAAACAAATAGCCTGTGGAAAAAGAGGGTAAATATAATTTTGAGTTTTGAGTTTTAAAATATATTTAAAAAAAAATGTATACTGTGATGTGGTTAATGTTCAGCCACATTTTAATTTCTCTGATGACATAATAATCTTGAATCTACAACCTTATCAGACATTATCAGCTCACCTGATAACAGCGTGCTGGATAGAAGTGATCTCATATGTAATGATATATATATATTGTAACCGGACCTGCGGCCTGTTCCTCATTTTAGGTTCAGGGGGAGGCTGGAGATTGCCAAGGAGAGACACTCACACTGGAATAAACAAACTGTCTCTAGTCATCCTCATGTAGTGTGCCTTTCAATGTCAAGTTCTTCGCGTTGTGTTCAAAATCACTACAATCGACCGACCTTGGTATCAAGAAAAAAACCTGTGTTAGTGTTTGGTTGCTTGTCCACTCCTCAGAGGTAGGTGTGCCATTTCACTATGCTCTTATGCCACTAAAACAGACACTAGACAAAAGATAAGTGGAGACAGAGGTTATACACATGTACCGACATGATGAAAACACTGAGGCACACTCACGAACGCACGCACTGACCACACTCCGGATCCGTCTCAGTACATACTCTCACTCCCATTATAGTGACGAACCAAATAAAGAAATGCATACAGTTTTATTTACACTACCGCATGTTACACATACAGTAAACACAAAAACAAAACAAACTGACGCATGACTATGCCTAACCTACACACTAAACCATAGCTAACTAGCTACCGGCATAGGCTCAGCACCAGTTACCAACAAAAGTAAGTTGCACCCTTGCACTGACTTAACTAATACTTGCGCTTTGCAGCACAAGGAAACAAATGAACATAAACTAACGCTCGCACTTTGCAGCACAAGTCTTTTAATAACTAAACATGCGTGCCCGCACTTTGCAGCACAGGTCTCTTAATAACTAAAGATGCGTGCCCACACTTTGCAGCACAGGTCTCTTAATAACTAAACATGCGTGCCCGCACTTTGCAGCACAGGTCTCTTAACTCTTTCATCCCTGTTTTGTATTTGGCATTACTTCCCCTTATTCCTATATATATGCATAACAATCCTTTCATTCCTGGGTTTTCATAAGGAAAAAATCTGTGAAAGAGGGTATGTGGGTTTGAGTCATCTGTGTCTGCAAGCTCTTAGTAAAACCATGGCAACCTATATATCGCTGTGTAGGTAAATGAAGTCAGAAGGCAATGGTCACACTTTCAGAGTCACTGTCACCAGGAGGGTGACACACAGGTGCAAATAAAGGTGACACATACCTTTTTTAAGACAAACAGATGAAACCAACATTTGCAGGCCCACAGAACATGCCAAGAGAAATGGAACATGCTCCCTACTTACAGTCTGATGTCCCAGATAACATCCACATAGAAACTGTCTCCAGAAATTCCATTTGTCACATTGTCTGTGTCCTTGAAATGGTGATGAAAAGGTGACGGTTTGCACAAGAGTAGGAAGCATGAGTTCACAGTATAATTGTTTCATTTTAGTGTAATCCATACGCCGTTTCTATCATATATATACACAATGTTTCCACCGTAACTCTGTACAACTATATTTACTATGTCTCTGTACACATCTGCATTGGACATCAGAGGTATGTCTCGTGTCACAGCAGTGTCCCCCACCTGTCCACTCAAAACGTGGCTGAGTAAAAAACAATGGCAGGTTTTCATCATCCATCACCACTCTCACTATCATCTTTAAATGCATTTGCAAGCTCTGCTTTCTCCTCTTCTGTCAGTTCAAACAGATCAAAATCATTTTCGCCCAGATTGTCATAAACATCATCATCAGAGAACCGGTCACTGTCATTGTACTCATCCGCCGCCATCTTTCCAACTGTACAGAATACCCTAACCCCATCCCTAGAAATGGACAAATTTTGTGCACTGGACACTTTCCCACAATCTGGCAGTGGCCAGGCACGGCTAATCAAAGCATTGTGCGGCTTATCAAAACATTCCTCAGGTCCCATTACACTGGCCAGGGGGAACTGACGTGCTGACCATGTGACAGATAGGCGCGGATTTCAAAGGCAGAACCGCTGCAGCGGCCAGCCGGAAGGAAGGGAGTGTTTATGCCTGCCCCGCTCTAGAGGTTCTCAGGAATGAAGGGAAAGATTCTCTCAACCGCTGTAGCGGTTTTCAGGGATGAAATGAAAGAGTTAATAACTAAACATGCGTGCCCACACTTTGCAGCACAGGTCTCTTAATAATTAAACATGCGTGCCCGCACTTTGCAGCACAGGTCTCTTAATAACTAAACACGAGTGCCCACACTTTGCAGCACAGGTCTCTTAATAACTAAACATGCGTGCCCGCACTTTGCAGCACAGGTCTCTTAATAACTAAACACGAGTGCCCGCACTTTGCAGCACAGGTCTCTTAATAACTAAGGGAAGAGCTACACACTTTTTCAGCATGTAAACTCGGGGGGGTGGGGGTTTGGACTAGCACTTTTCAGCACCAAGTCCTCTAACTAAGGGAAGAGTAACACACTTTTCAGCATGTAGACTCGAGGGGTAGGGGTTGACCAGCACTTTTCAGCACATGGTACAGAAACCAGGCAGGCACTGTCTTTTATACTGCACCACGTGGCACCGGCCAGTCGCTGGCAGGCAGCGTCCGACTGGAGAGAAGGGGTGGGGGAACTCAGGGCCCGTAACGTGAGCTAGCTTGCACAGCTCTCCCGCTACAATATGAAAAGACAAACTCTCTCAGCAAAATTTCACAGTTCCATCATAGTTTATATGTAAAGACCAAGAACTGCAAACCACAATATGCATTGTGGGCTTGTGAATATATAATTATCATCTGCTTATTTAAACAGTGTCTTTATAATGGTAGAACGGATTGTTTTCTTTTCCCTAGATGTTTCTGGTTTGTTGAAATGTATATATATGTTTTCATCACTAGTTACATGTTTGTACAGTGCAACTGCTTTTAGAATAGCATTTTTATAAGATTTAATGTACAACTGATTAATGAAACACACACACACACACACACACACACACACTTTGCTTATACCCCAAACCATACTGTGTATGTTACAAAGACAGGTGAAAGACAAGGGCGTATGTGTATTCTGTTTAATTAGCACCATAGGTCACACAGGAATGCAGTCTGGAGGAAGAATACATTGGATTTAAACACTGCTGCTTGATTCACCAGCTGTATGTACCAGTGAGTTTTCATTTCCTGAAATACAGAGTGTTCACTGAAATACAAACATTTCACTGAAATACAGATATATTACAATTTACATCACTAAAATACAGAGTTTACTGAAATACATAGTTCACACAAGTACACTGTTTAATGAAATGGATTTTACTCAATTGTCAAATACCAAAATTTCACTAAAATGTGGAGAGTTCACTGAAATAATGAGTTCTCTGAAACACTTAGATTTCATGAAAATGCTGCAAATTCACTGAAACACTGTGATTCACTAAAACATTGCGAGGTCACTTAAACAGTAACTGTTCACTAAAATTTTGAGAGTTCACTGAAACACTAAGAGTTTACTTTTACTTTTTTTTTTTTCTTTGGATTAACTAAAATACTTAGAATTCACTAGAATACTAAGAGCTGATGGGACCCACAACTGGCAAGGGTTTAGTGGCACCATAGCTCACAGTTTGTTGGTGCTTTGAGCCCAGTCACCCACACAGGGTTATAGGGTCAGTAAGAAACCAAACTGATGAATGGTGTATTACAGCAGAAAGGCCTATTTTCCAGAATGCTTACACAGTATACTGCAGTTAGTTCTCCCCCACTTGCAAGGCACCACTGTCTTTGATTATGCAAGGTTTGAGTTTTTAAAGCAAGCAAAGCTGTATCATAGGCCTCATTAACAGGAATGGAAGAAAAATAGACTCAGCAGTTTTTCAGTCAGTTTTTCATCTGTCTGGTTAAAAACCAACAACCAAACCATGGCTATGACTGCCATCTTGGATACCATTCTGTGTGTATGATGTCATGAACAAGGTCAGCATGTGTGGCAGAAGTGTATATTTGCTGTCTTTCATTGGCAAAGAGCAGATTACCAACATGGCTGCACCCTGAGAAGCTCAAATGTGAAGATAAAGGTACTTCTGTTGCAGAAATATTGATAGCACCGCCACGTGCACATGAAAATATTTGCACATTTTCTGTTTTCAGGCAAACTTGCACTTTGTCTGGTGTCCACTTTAAGTCTTGTTCCTAAAAACAGTAAAAAGTCAAAACTGTTCAAATTCTGTACTCAAGCTATTCCAAAATGTGGACCTCAGTATAAATCAAACCGCACAAGTGTCAGCCATGAAGTAATCAAGCAATGTGAAGATACTGCACAAGTGTCAGCCAAGAAGTAATCAAGTAATGTGAAGATACTGCACAAGTGTCAGCCAAGAAGTAATCAAGTAATGTGAAGATACTGCACAAGTGTCAGCCATGAAGTAATCAAGTAATGTGAGGATACTGCACAAGTGTCAGCCAAGAAGTAATCAAGTAATGTGAAGATACTGCACAAGTGTCAGCCATGAAGTAACCAAGCAATGTGAAGATACTGCACAAGTGTCAGCCATGAAGTAATCAAGTAATGTGAAGATACTGCACAAGTGTCAGCCATGAAGTAATCAAGCAATGTGAAGATACTGCACAAGTATCAGCCATGAAGTAATCAAGTAATGTGAAGATACTGCACAGGTGTCAGCCATGAAGTAATCAAGTAATGTGAAGATACCGTACAGGTGTCAGCCATGAAGTAATCAAGTAATGTGAAGATACTGCACAAGTGTCAGCCATGAAGTAATCAAGCAATGTGAAACATATGTGACTGAGCTGCAACAGTGAAACAGGCCAACACAACAGAGAGGTAAACTGAAATATTGTGGCCAAAAAAAACATCCATCTGAGAGTGAAAACTGCATTCCGGCGCATGTGTGTGCGTGTGTGCATGTGTATGTGTGTGTGTATGTGTAGTTGTTTTGAAGGGAGTGGGTCAGCTTCTTTCAGTCAGGATGCTTGAGATCCCTCTTTCTCACCACTGGTTCTCTCAGTATCCCTTTTCCCAGTCCACAACATAATGCAGTGGTTGTCCAGACATGTACAACTTCATGTTGTCCACGAAGACCTTTGCCATCTGTAGTGAAGAGAAAAATATCACCTGTGACCTTCAGTAACCTACATCATGGACACTCACACATGCACACAAACATGCATATGCACACACACACACACACACACACACACACACACTCACACACACACACACACAAACATGCATATGCATGCACATACAGAAACAGATGCACACACAAACACATGCACATACATGCACATGATATGCACATATACACACATACACAAACACTCATACACGCACACTTGCAAACACACACACACACACACACACATAGGCGCGCACACCTGGTCAGGCAGAGTAGGCCCAGCTACATGTGGTGTGATGACAACATTAGGATGAGACCACAGTTCACTGCTAGCTGGCAGAGGTTCCTCACTGAACACATCCAGTATGGCACCACCAATCCACCCCTCTCTGACAGGACAGACACACAAGGCATGGACTGTGAATGTCTAACAGTTCATTCTATAATGCAATCGGCTCCTGACCTCACATCCAGTATGGCACCACCATAGGACACAGGACAGACAGACAAGGCATGGACTGTGACCACAGAGTGGGAATGTCTAACAGTTCATTATGTAATGCAACCAGCTCCTTACTATTAACTACACATCAGTGTGGCACCACCAACCACCTCTCTCTTAGACAGGACAGACAGACCAGACACAGTCTGTGAGCACAGCATGAGAATGTCTTGCACAATTCACCCAGTACATTTTCAGCTTCAGTGATGACGTCAAGTTTTCAGGCAGTGAGTGTGATTTTTAGAGAATATCCAGGGCAGAATAATCTTAGTGAGGGAGACCTTTAACAACAGCAACTACTTACCGAAGTGCCTTCAGCAGACTCTCCTCACTGATCACACTCCCTCTGCCTATGTTGATCAACACAGACTTCTGAAAGAAAGAGTCAGGACACAACACACAGACAGTAATCAGGTCAGCAATTATTGTGCACATGAACTATAATGAGGTCAACAATTATTGTGCACACAGACAGTAATGATGTCAGCAATTATTGTGCACACACTGTGCAGTCATTTTAGTTTGTATCCCCCAACCTTTCCAACACTCCATCAAATGTCCACACCCTTCCTAAAATACACCAAACTGCTAGATGTGTGTGCATGTGCGCATGTATGTGTGTGTGTGTGCGTGCGTGCGTGCGTTGCGTGCGTGCGTGTGTGTGTGCAAGCATTTGTGTGATGAGAGCTAATGCCCAGTGACTCACACTCAAACCAGGAAAATACGTTTACCTTTGCACAAACCCGCCACTAGCCCCAAGAATGGGTCATGGTCCTCAAAAACTGGTGTTCATGAACATGCAACATTTAAAGGTGATTATCAGAAAGATTCTGATGCGCAATGTTTTCCTAAGCCAACACATGCATAGTCACACCCTCTTATTAAACATGTGCCAGTCTTCTTGTCACGTTTATATATATAACAACCGTACAAAGTGCAAACTCAGTTGGGTCAGAATTTAACAAGGAAACAAGCCTGTTCACATTTTTCACTATCACTATGGCCTCAAAATAAGGTCAAGGACATCCAAACTGGCATCAAGCCAAATTTGAAAGTGGTCACTCTGATAGTGGCCAAGAAAACTCCAACATTAAAGGGGACACCAAGGCAAGATGCATGTTTGCCTGAAAACAAAATATTTCCATTAGCAGGCTTTGTATGGTTGTTCTATCAATATTTCTACAACAGAAATAATTCAGTGCTTCAACCTAAGGTCCTTAAGGTCCAGACTGATTCTCTCTTTAATAATAAAAAGCAAACAAAGGCTGACAGCCATTTCTGCCACACAGGCCAACCTTGTTGATGACATCATAGACATAGGTGACAGACTGCTTAACACTAAATGGCACAAATGCTGACAGTCATGCTATAGTGGTAACTTTCAAATATTGATTTTTTTGTGCTGGCCACACTATAACACTGATCATACAGACTTACCAGCATAAGAGTTCATATACATGTGCAGAGACAGCCATTTCAACAGAAAAACAACTGACCCTCTGCCTTTGCTTGGGCTGTGATGCAATACACTGACACCAGCAACACCACCAAGGCTATGCTAAAATGTTGTTTGCTATGCTGTGCATAGTTTCTGTCAAGACTATACAAATGTGGTAATGCACTGCATAGTTATGCCAGTGTTATGCACTGCATAATTATGTCAGGACTATAAAATGGTGTTATGCACTGCATAATTATGTCAAGACTATAAAATGGTGTTATGCACTGCATAGTTCTGTCAGGACTATAAAATGGTGTTATGCACTGCATAGTTCTGTCAGGACTATAAAATGGTGTTATGCACTGCATAATTATGTCAAGACTATAAAATGGTGTTA
The DNA here is from genome assembly GCA_963584105.1 of Alviniconcha strummeri. Taxonomy (NCBI): domain Eukaryota; kingdom Metazoa; phylum Mollusca; class Gastropoda; family Provannidae; genus Alviniconcha; species Alviniconcha strummeri. The sequence goes on along the minus strand of OY757547.1, from coordinate 1,737,827 downwards.
TGCACTGCATAGTTCTGTCAGGACTATAAAATGGTGTTATGCACTGCATAATTATGTCAGGACTATAAAATGGTGTTATGCACTGCATAGTTCTGTCAGGACTATAAAATGTTGCCATGCACTGCATAGTTCTGTCAGGACTATAAAATGTTGCCATGCACTGCATAGTTCTGTCAGGACTATAAAATGTTGCCATGCACTGCATAGTTCTGTCAGGACTATAAAATGTTGCCATGCACTGCATAGTTCTGTCAGGACTATAAAATGTTGCTGTGCACTGCATAGTTCTGTTAGGACTATCTTGAGCCATGATAAGCTTAACAGCATAATAGCACCCACCCTCCAGGAAGGGAGATAACTCCTATGATGACAGTGTGTGGCTTCCCCTGTGGCAGGGTTAAGGAAAAAACAGCCACATGCACACAATCCTCTCACCCTATGGAATGCACTGGTCAAGGTATAACTGCATTTAGCTGGTGACCCCCACACTGTTTGGCTGGGGAACGCTGCAACAAACTGACCCTTTCCTGGCACTGCTGGAGAACATTGCCTGACAGCAGGTTGCAGGTGGCTGGTGTTTCCGGCAAAATGCTGCACACGAAGTCACAACTGTGCAGCACCTCCCCTAAGGCATCAGGACCTCTGTGCACAGAAAGGGCGCCGACATCAGCACTCTCTCCGACGGTCACCAAATGACATATCAATAAAACCTGTCCTGGAAGAGGGGTGGCCTTTGGTAAGGGCTCACTTCATAATCTTCACAAGCATAAAATGTGGAATGGGAAGCCCAGACAGGCATTCAGGTTCTGCAATTGTGGAATGCCCTGTGACATTTGAATGTGGCAAAGGCTAAGTCACTATAATTTTCATATGTAGTTACAGCTCTGCGAGTACCCCCTCTATGCAAACTTTTGACATTAATCACATTTACAGCAGTTAAAGTAATTGCAACAGCATTTGCCAGGCCTGGATGGACAGACACCGGCTGGCTGGGTGGACAGACAGCCTAACACTATTAGTCTGTATCCAAGGCAATAAAACTGCAATTCAGATTCTGCTAATATTCAGTGTTCCCATATCAGTGTTTTTTTGTTGTTTGGTTTTTGTCAGACTGCAAAGTTTAATTTAATGAATACAGCTTAATTAATCAAAAAACAAACATGCTATGCCTAACATGGTGAACTGGGGTATTTTTACAAGGGCATGCTGTTTCTTCTTTGATACTTTACATGTTTTCAGTAACATGTAGACCATACACACACATGTAGAAGGGAAAACAAAGGGAAGCTGCAAGTTGGCCTGAAAATGTACAGAATGCACAAATATCTCCATCTGCAGGCTTCAGTTGGAGTAAAAACATTTCTTTGCTTCAGATTTGAGCTCCTCATAGTGCAGCCATGCTGGGTCACTCTTCATCAATGGAAAGCAGAAAATCTAGCCTTGTTCATGTCAGTGATACAAACTGGTGAGAACAAAATGGAAGCATTGTCAGACAGGACCAGAAACTGAGTGACAAATGAGTCATTTTTTTTAAATCCTACTGATAGGGCCTGTGATGCATCTTTGCTTTAGCTGCCCTTTAATTAAGCACAGCCAAGGGTGATGACTGTGCATGAATTAAGCATACAGCCTCCAAGAAACCAGCGACACTAAAGTTGTTTGTCATGGCAGCCCCACAAACACTAACCACATAGACTCATGTGATTTTTCTATGTGCAGAAGTCAAAAAGTTAACTGTGATTATGAAACTTATCCAGGATCTAAGGTCTGAAAATATGGTATATGATGACAGTGAAAGACGGAACGGAATACAAGTCCCAGCTATGGAAACCAACCTGAAGTGGTCAACAGTAGGAGAGGGCGTTGTATTGTGAGAGCGGCTGACTGCCCACACTGTCATCCCCATGGCTTTGCAGGCTGCAGCCACTGAACAAAGCCGGTCATATTTCACAGATCACACAAACAGACACACACACACACCACACACACACACACACACACACACACACACACACCTGCACACACACACCACATACACAGACAAACCACACACACACACACATACATACATGCATGCATGCACGCATGCATGCACACACACACACACACACACACACACACACACACACACACACACACACTCACCACACACACACCAATACACACCACACACACACACATGCACAGTCACATATGCACACACACATGCAGACACACACCAAACACACACACTCAGAAGTATACCACATAAACACAGATACAAATATGAAGCAAAAACTAGGTTCTGGTATTAGTTGCGATAGAAGTACTGTGAGAAAAGGAAAGCTTTCAGTCTCATTTTAAATGACGTTACTTTGTTAGAGTTGAGCAGCGCCTAATTGTGGGAGTGAATTCCAAATGTGGGCTCCAAAGTAAGACTAAAAGAAAGTGCAAACACCATGAGTCTGGCAGTGATTGTTGGATTTCAAGCATACCCTTGTCAGAAGAAGAGGGAAGTGTATCAGGAGTCAAGACATCAGAGGACATAGGAGGTAAAACAGTTATGGCTGCATCTTCAGTGAGAAACGTACAGATTTAACTAACAAATGGTTTGAAGATTATTTATGACATGGTTTTTCATACGGTTCAGAGTCAATAATGAATCCAAGGTTCTTGGCAGAATCATAGAAAGAATACTGTGAGAGCCAACAGTAGTTGTGTCAGGGAGGAAAATTATGGAAGGTTTTAGGAAAGAGGAAGATGAAAACAACAAACATCAACCAGAAAATATTTTCTTTAAAGCAGGAGTTACTACCTTTTTTGCCTATTGACCCGTAGCCAAGAATCCCAATAGACATGGTAAACAGAGGCCGGAACTCTCCAAACTGACCCCTGTAAGCCACAGAGAGAAAAAAAGAGAAAAAAACTTACGGCAAAGTTGTCTTTGTCTCTGAGCACAATCATGTATATCTTGAGCTGTGATGGAAAGCAGACCTGGTTAAACTGCCAGTCTGCCACCCAATCTGGTTCAGCCCCTGAGCTAGCAATCGAGCCAGCAGGGTGAGCAACAGATTGTCAGGATTAGAAAGAACCTGAGGCTGGAAATCAGTTTCCCAAATAAACAGTGTGCACGTTTATTTTGCTGTTTATGGCCTCACCCTCTGACAGTCTGACTTAAGGTAATACAACAAAAGTACTTCCATACCTCCTACCCCAACACCACTGCCGCTCTCATCCATGTGCTGAAAATTATCACACTCAAAAAAACAAAAACAAAAATAAAAAGGAAGAAAGAAAGTTCAGTGCTGTACTTTATCTCCCAGTCTGGTGAGGAAAAACAGACTGTGTGCTTTGGACCCAGTGGTGGGAAACCCAGATTGTGGCTGAGAGCAAAGCACGCTGGACCTGTGTGCTATGGGCTCAGTCATGGACAACCCAGACTGGGACTAAGCGCAAAGCACACTGGACCTGTGTGCTTTGGGCTCAGTCATGGACAACCCAGACTGGGACTAAGCGCAAAGCACACTGGACCTGTGTGCTTTGGGTTCAGTCGTGGTAAACCCAGACTGACTTGTGTGCTTTGGGCTCAAATGTGGACAACCCAGACTGACCTATGTGCTTTGGACTCAGTGGGACTGAGACTAAAGCATGCTGGACCTGCGTACTTTGGACTTAGTGGTGCAAAACCCAGTTGCCCAGACTAACTGGGATTGAGAGCAGAGTATGCTGGTCCTGTGTGCTTTGGGCCCAGTGTCCATAAAAGCCCCCTAGGCAACTGGAAATCAAAAAGGAGTGGGGGATGCTTCCCTGCCAGTCAAGGAAAAACAATATTCTCCTGCATCAAGAAACATCAACACAGCAACCATATATATATGTAATTTGTATATACGCACTGCTAGGACTGAGTAGTGCTGCTGCTCCTGTGGCTTCTGGGGCCTTTACACCCACATGTGGTGACACTGAAATCAGTTACTTCTGCCATAAACAATTGCTTTCCAAAGGTTAAAAAGCCTCTCACTTGTTCCAGAGTTTCTGTTCCTGTTGGAGTCTCAAGCCAGCAAAGTTTCTCTCCCATGCAATGATGTGTCCAATGACATACTCAGCCATGATGTCGCCAAACCCACCGCCACAGCGGGTCAAGATGAAGTCCCCAGCTGGCTGCAGTCATAAACAACCCAGTGGTAAAAGTAAACATGGTGCTTGATGTCCACAGAAACCCAAACCCAGTGGTAAAAGTAAACATGGTGCTTGAGGTCCACAGAAACCCAAACCCAGTGGTAAAGGTAAACATGGTGCTTGATGTCCACAGAAACCCAAACCCAGTGGTAAAAGTAAACATGGTGCTTGATGTCCACAGAAACCCAAACCCAGTGGTAAAAGTAAACATGGTGCTTGATGTCCACAGAAACCCAAATCCAGTGGTAAAGGTAAACATGGTGCTTGATGTCCACAGAAACCCAAACCCAGTGGTAAAGGTAAACATGGTGCTTGATGTCCACAGAAACCCAAACCCAGTGGTAAAAGTAAACATGGTGCTTGATGTCCACAGAAACCCAAACCCAGTGGTAAAAGTAAACATGGTGCTTGATGTCCACAGAAACCCAAATCCAGTGGTAAAGGTAAACATGGTGCTTTATGTCCACAGAAACCCAAACCCAGTGGTAAAGGTAAACATGGTGCTTGATGTCCACAGAAACCCAAACCAGGGGTAAAATGAATACATGTACTAGATACACACAGAGCTGAGCTACAATGACATGTAGACAGGACTGTTAGTGCTGCACTTTCACCTGCTGTACCCTTACCCTCTCTGGTAACACAACCCAAATGTCCTGTTAGCATAAGTAATAAAACAATTATTTTTTAACAATCAGTAACCCACCACCTTCGAACACACACACACACACACACACACACACACACACACACACACACACACACACACACACACACACACACACACACACAGAGTATGCTTACTCAGTCACTGACTCACATTTTAAGTAGAGAAACAGGAATTTTACTGTTTTGAAACTGTGCTATGGCTTTGAAGTTTACTGGATCAAGGTACAATTACTACAAAACATATGGGAATGCAACAATGACACAATGTTAGAATATGATTGAATCCGAACTTTAGAAGAATTATAACACTTTAGGGTTTGGACACTCCTTGCTGTGACCTAAAAACTTGGTCAAGGTCATCAAATCTGGTGTGTGTTTTTTGTTGGTTGGCATTCCTCAGCTAAAACTCTGAGGATCACCCAGAGGATGGTGTGTGCAAGTTTTTTCCAGTATAGATTGTTGTACATGAGTGCACTGTCACAGAGTGTTTTATATATATATGTGTGTGTGTGTGTGTGTGTGTGTGTGTGTGTGTGTGTGTGTGTGTGTGTGTGTGTGTGTGTGTGTGTGTGTGTGTGTGTGTGTGTGTGTGAGTGAGTGCACTGTCAGTAACATACATGAGTGCACTGTCAGACTGTCATAATTATGTCAGTGCACTGTCACAGACTGTCATAATTATGTGAGCGCACTGTCACTGACATACATGAGTGCACTGTCCCAGACTGTCATACATGTGAGTGCACTGTCACTGACATACATGAGTACACTGTTACAGACTGTCGTATGTTGTATAATAACCATGTCAAGAGAAGTACAAACAATATGGTGACAATAATGACTATGCCAATACAAGTAGAGACAATAAGATGTTAACTGAGATCATGTCAATAGAAGTAGAGACAATAAGATGTCAATTGAGATCATGTCAATAGAAGTAGAGACAATAAGATGTCAATTGAGACCATGTCAATAGAAGTAGAGACAATAAGATGTCAATTGAGACCATGTCAATAGAAGTAGAGACAATAAGATGTCAACTGAGACCATGTCAATAGAAGTAGAGACAGTAAGATGCCAATAATGACCATGTCAATAGAAGTAGAGACAGTAAGATGCCAATAATGACCATGTCAATAGAAGTAGAGACGATAAGATGCCAATAATGACCATGTCAATAGAAGAAGTAGAGACAGTAAGATGCCAATAATGACCATGTCAATAGAAGTAGAGACAGTAAGATGCCAATAATGACCATGTCAATAGAAGAAGTAGAGACAGTAAGATGCCAATAATGACCATGTCAATAGAAGGAGAGACAGTAAGATGCCAATAATGACCATGTCAATAGAAGTAGAGATAGTAAGATGCCAATAATGACCATGTCAATAGAAGAAGTAGAGACAGTAAGATGCCAATAATGACCATGTCAATAGAAGGAGAGACAGTAAGATGCCAATAATGACCATGTCAATAGAAGTAGAGACAGTAAGATGCCAATAATGACCATGTCAATAGAAGAAGTAGAGACAGTAAGATGCCAATAATGACCATGTCAATAGAAGGAGAGACAGTAAGATGCCAATAATGACCATGTCAATAGAAGTAGAGACAGTAAGATGCCAATAATGACCATGTCAATAGAAGAAGTAGAGACAGTAAGATGCCAATAATGACCATGTCAATAGAAGTAGAGACAATAAGATGCAAATAATGACCAATCACCATGTCAACAGAAGAGACAATAAGATGTCAATTAAGATGCTGTCAGATACCAATAATGACCATGTGAACAGATTCTAATATGTCACCTGTACAGGGTCCCCTACTGTCTTTACTACTTTAGTCAATGCACATTTTGATCTTTTAAAAATAGACCAAAACTGTACCCAATTCAAATTCACAAACTTAGATTTAAGAGAATAAACACAGGGAAATCCCATCACAGGATGAAAGGTTACACCTGTACCCAAGTCAAATTTACAAACTTAGCTTTAACTTTAAGAGTCTAACCATAATATGGGAAATCCCACCACAAGCTGAAAGGTTACACCTGTACTCAGTCAAATTTACACCCTTAGCTTTAAGAGTCTAACCACAATGTGTGAGCTGCTTTGGCCTAGCGGTAAGGCGTTAGGCTGGTAAGCAGAGAGACCTTGGTTCGAATCCGCTTCGGCTCTCCTTTCTCTTCAAAAATTGTGGTCTCTGGATACTGTCTTGTGATTTGTCGTTCACAATTAATGAAACATTAAAATGGCTCTCATCACTGCCCATCTTAATGCAGGAGTCATTCTGGTGGTGACAGTGTAGCGATAGGTATAATACTCTCCCTCTCCTTAACTTTTCAACCTGTCCCCCCTTCTCCCAATCCCTAATAAGCTGTACGGTTTCTGTGGATGTCAAGCACCATGTTTACTTCCTTCCTTTACAACATGGGAAATCCCACCACAGGCTGAAAGGTTACAGCCCTCAGCAAGCAGTAAGGAAATTGCCTCAGGTCTGGGCATTGTTCACATCAAACTCAAAGTAAACTCAAAAAGAAAAAGCAATTAGACACACAACCAGATACACTGCATTTGAATGTGTTTTGACTGCCTTAAAGTTAAAGACTGTAGATCCAAACAGATAAAAGCTAAACATGTTTAAAAGAATGCTATTTATTAGGACAAAATTCAACATGCAAATTTTTGGGGTAATACCCTTTGTCAAGCTACAAAATGAAACTTAAGCAACTGTTAAACAGTGAAATATGAGCTGTAAAACTAGGACACTTATAATCGTTTTTTGGCTGAGCTATGTTGTTTCATGCCCAGTGCTTTTGACTGTATTATTACTATTAACGTTAAAGACTGTGTTTTGACTGCCTTAAATTTAAAGACTGTTGCTGACTGCTTTAAACTAACTATAGACTGTGTTTCTCACTGTCTTAAAGTTAAAGACTGTATTTCTGACTGCCAAAAAGTTAAAGACTGTTCTTTGACCACTAAAAGTTAAGCTTAAACTTTAAAGACTGTGTTTTTGACTGCCTTAAAGTTAAAGACTGTTTTTGACTGCCTTAAAGTTAAAGACTGTTTTTGACTGCCTTAAAGTTAAAGTTAAAGACTGTTTTTGACTGCCTTAAAGTTAAGCTTAAAGACTGTGTTTTTGACTGCCTTAAAGTTAAAGTCAAACTGCTGGCCTCATCCCTTGTAAACATAAAAACATAATAACACAGAAGTCAACATTGTACTGAAAAATACAGGTTACCTACACATTGAATGCAACTGCCATTATCAACTATGGTATAATGAGTGAGAGAGAGTACTAGTCAATGCAGTAGGCATACATAACTTATTATTTATGTTTATTTTGCCCGTGACCATAATTTAAATTTCCTGTTTGTACCAAGGATAAATTATTAAATATTGTTGATTCTGGAGTGGTTTAAATATTTGCTTTTGACCTGTGCGAGTAAAACACTATTCTTGAGTGATTTAAATATTTGCTTTTGACCTGTGAGAGTAAAACACTAACTTATGCTACTTTTATTTGCTTTTGACTTGCTGATTATTTATATATATATAAAGTTTGAACCTTTATTCAAATTGTCACAAAGTTGACCCTTAGAAGTAAAAAATTAAGCTAGGCTCACCTTTTTAAAGTCAAGTCCTTTAATCACATAGTCAACACCTGAAACCAGTACACAGACAAAAGCAATGCTCTGAGTTTATATCACACACACACACACACACACACACACACACACACACACACACACACACACACACACATGCACACATGCATGCACACACAGTGACATGCACATTCACCAATTCAGTTCATTTCACCTCATCCTAATTCTGTTGTGAATATTATTAGTAATAATATGACCACCACCATAACCAAATAAAATATCACATATTAATTATTATCATCACAATAAGTGAATAACTAAATGAAATCTTACAAACCTTGAATAGTATTTTCTCTAGCCAAATAGAGAGTATTTTTCTTTAAGTTAAAAAAAAAAAGTTTAAGAGCCCTTTGATCTCAGGGGCTGATGAAGCCACAGGTTATCCTGCTTACCTCTTCACAACAAAACTTAAGGAGCACTAATAGTAATACAGCTGTGCAAAGGTAAGTGGTACACAACATACAGTATTCAATACTCAAATATAGAGACAATAAACTTGTAGAGCTCTATAAAATGCTCAGTATCCATCCCATGTCAGATTCAGTCATGTTTGTGAGACACAGTATACATATATATAATATACATGTCCATACAAAGTACACAAAAACACACACTCAGAATGTGACCATGCACACATGCACACACACACACACACACACACACACACACACACACACACACACACACACACACACACACATGTTATCAAGATCATCACCTTACCTGCCCAAGTGGCTTGTGCCCACTTGAGTGCAGGTGTTGCACGGGCCTTTAAACATGTGAGCAAAGCATCACAATCGACCAGAAGTACCTCTGCCTGCTGCAGGGGTTTTTCCCACTTGCCCGACTTGATGTCCTGGGGAAAACCTGCAGCAGCAGGAAATCACCCTTTTGGTGTAAGCCAGATGTCATACAGAAACAATGCAAGGCTCATAACTGCACCAGTATATTTTATATGTTGGCAATATCCACTTTTAGCCCCGTCAGTTTAGTCCTCAAATGGTTTGAGGATGCAAGTGTGTGTGTGCTTGTGTATAGCACTGGCATAGTCTGGAATGAACTCATAATATACATGTGGATGTGCCAATGTAGTGCATACTTCAAGTCATTCCGTACACACACACACACACACACACACACACACACACATTCTCAATCTCATATCATTTGAGGAATTTGAATGGCCAACGGAGCTAAAAGTGGACATTGCCACAATGTTTAGGTCAGAAATTGATTCACACACCCACATTCATTTTCCAGAGCACACATTCACTGATTCAGTAACAACACAGTATTTAAACTGCTGCTCTAGGCCATGTATTGATCTGCTTTCTGATTCTTACTTAAATATTGAGAGGTGACTCAGGTGTTAAAAAGAAAAGAAAAAAGAAAAAAGGCTACCTGCTATTAGCTAGGATAAACTGACTTCCTTACAAGGACAAGATGGGTTTCGTTGGACTACAGAACAGGTGTATAAACTTGTATGAATTCATGAAGGACAGAAGGTGTTGGTTATTTTTTAAGTATTTTGCTTGACTGTTCACTGTATCAGTATGCTAAGGGGTTAGCAATGAAAAACACTGGCTACATCTACTGATCTAGTCTCAGCTACAACAGTTTTGGAAAAGATTAACTTCTCCAAGAAAACTGCAGCTGTTGGGTTTTTACAGTATTTAACAGATACTGCTTGTGCTTGATTCTGTGCAAGGCATTTAAAAACAAAACATTTTTTTCTTTTTTTTAAATGCCACTTTCTGTGCACTAAAAAAAGAACAGCAGGTTGCTTCAGTAAAGCCTCAAATACTCAGATATTTTGTATTCCTAGGATGGGCAGGACCCTTGGGGTGAGATCCTTTCAATACATCAGACCCGTAAACTCTTTTCCTCTTTCTGTCACTGTCACTAGTGTCAGGGGTTTGTCTTCACTCTCTTAAGTCAAAACTGAAAACCAATCTCTTCTCTTCTGCATACTGATCTGTTGTTTTCTTTCTTCCCATTCTGCCAACCCGTCACAAGTAATGCATATATTTGTAGTGTGTGTGTGTGTGTGTGTGTGCGCACGCGCGCGCGCGCATCTGCATGCATGCATGCGTGTGACAAAATAATAATAATAATGTACATTTATCATGTGCTTATCAACACCCTGAGTGCTCACACAATACATATTAACCTAAATATGATCTATGTGTATACACATGTAGAGCATAGTCCTACCAAAACAATTTACATATTATAAAACAAAGACAAACAAAAAACGCACTACAAACACATTACACACACAGAGACTTATTGCAGAAACTGGGTACTGATATTAGTTAGGATGGAAATACTGTGAGAAGAGGAAGGTTTTCAGTTTGCCTTTAAAAGGTGACAGGGTTGAGCAGTGTCTAAGGTCTTGTGGGAATGAATTCCAAATGTGGGGTCCAAAGCAGGAGAAGGTGCGAAAGCCATGAGTCTTGCGTTTGTATTGTTGGATTTCCAGCATGCAGGTGTCAGAAAAATGAGCATAATATATCCTTGTCTTTGTAAATGCTCCAGTCTAAGTCCGTAAGTGTTAAGAGATGGGGCACCATAAATAATCTATTAAATTATTACTATTATTTTGTCTCAGTCTCACACAGCACCATGGCTATTCAAAAGTAAAAAACATTTTTTTTTTTTTTATAGATCTGAGTTAGACACATGGAACAATGATCAAACAGTACTGATACAGTTGACTGGCCAGGGTGCATTCTCCATCTTCCATGTCAGATTCTGCATCTGGTGTAGGCTTTGATTTAAATTCAAAAGCTGGAGATTGCATAAAAGCATTGTGCTTTTAATGAAGAATGCCGGCTTTTGCAGTCTCAATCTTTTCAATTGAGTTTTATCTACGGTGTACTGTTATTTACTGTTTGTGTTCACTGTCATCAAAATATTTTGCGCATAGTCCACTGTAACTCTTGGGGGCTCTGTAACACTAGCACAGTTCTGGTCAGTGTTGGGAAAGCGGGCACACGTGGTTAGGCTACAGCCTACCAACATTGCATACGTTGATCACATCTATATAAACACTAATCAGAAGTTCACGCATGGCGTAAGGATTCACATATTGTACAGCACTTGTCACCGTACATTTATGTTACAGAAGATTCATTACTTTCAACATTGTAGTCGAGTTCTTCCACAGTCACTGCTGGAAGCTGTCTTTGCACAAGTTTGGCGAGACGAGGAACACGGGAGGCAACTACCACGCGATAGCCGGCCATGGCTGTGCTGTGCGGGGCTCAGTTTTGTCTGTTACCGTACCGCCTTGTGCATTCAAACAAAATCCGAGGCACAACACCACTGTCACTTTTTGCGCGGTGACCTCTTTGACACCGCACCAAAGAGTTGACTCCGTAACGAAATAATCAGAGACTTGCATAAGCTGTACTAGCTGTAAGTCATTTCCCCAGTTCACGGCTACCATCAGTGTTCCGTGGTTTCCATCCCGAGCCTGCTGTTACAGCGATGCCCATCCCGAGCAGGCCGTACACATCACTCTGTTAGTAAAAAAACTATAGATATTTATGCCGAATGTAGATGTTGGTAAAATCCAAGGAGACTGTCGGAAATTCCTGGACCGTTTTAAAAGTTATTTTGGGTCACAAATATCATCACAATCATTAAATGAGGTCTATATCTACCAATTACAGCCGAAATCCCGATCCGCAACAAATGGTGAGTTTTTTTGGTTTTTGTTTAATTTTTGTCTTTGATTGTTTCGAGCTGGCGTCATGGATTACAAATGGCGAACGAAGCCGACGAAGCCTTGCTGCGCGGCCACTGAGGTAAGCCGGCGGCCTCGTTAAACAAGCTATGGCAATTAAAAACCACGGAAAAAATTGCAATCTGAGAACGTTGAGTCGTGAGTATGATCGTCTTGCCAAAATCGGCACTAAGGAAGCGTTCACGCTGTTACTGGGAAACTAGGTCAAACGTCAAGCAACAAGCACCGAGACTCGAACCGGCCGACAATGAGAGACTGAAAAATATATGAAAAAACTCACATTTTGTTGCGGATTTTGGCTGTAACCAGTCGGTAGATATACATTTCATTTAATGATTGTGATGATATTTTTGACCCCAAATAACTTTTAAAACGGTCCAGGAATTTCCGACCGTCTCCTTGGATTTTACCTAGATGTTAATCTCTAACTGATCATTATGTCTGGAACTGACGCAGTGACCTTGACCTTTACCATTTTGCCGCTTTACGTCCACAGAGGCGAGGTTGCTTATTAGGGCGGACGGGGACGGGGTGGGGAGGGGGGGAGGGGCCCGGGGCACGAACGAGTGAAGGCTCGACAGCGGATACCGCCCGACTGAGACCGGAGAGACCGTGGACCGCCGCCGCCAGAACAAGCCATGGACTGACGCACTACACTGAGGATGATGATGAAGTGATGCTTAATGTCCTCAGATGTCAGTTGACATATTAGGGACAAGTAGTCTGCGCTTGTGTCACACCCAATGTCATTGTCTCCCAGCAACAGAATCAGGATGTCTGGCCTGTATCTCTGTATAACCGGAATATCGCGTCGGACGAAATCACCTATCGTCTTACCGCCTTTCCCCAACATTCGCACTCGGGCCGTCCCCTCCAACTTGAAGGTGGGCCGCATTCTGGCATCAGTGCCCGCTTGCATGTCAACTTGCAAGCGCTTACAGAACGAATGACCACAAATGATCGCAGCCAAAGGACCATACCGAACAGTACAACCGTACTGAACAACGAAGTTTGAGAGGAATAAGAAACAGCTCACCTTCGGAGATGCGAGTCATAAAATCGAATCTCGAAGTACAATAACCAGAAAACTTCTTGATTGCCTTGGCTGACGGCAGTAGTTCCAGCCAAAGTGACGCCAGCACGTGACCAGCAGAGCTTGTGCCACTGGCTAACTCTTTGTCCCCCATACAGTGCCCCTACTGGGACGCTACAGCATTGCTCCTGCTCTCCCTCATAAAAGTTGCCATGGGAACCACGGCTTTCTTTAACTTGAACACATCAAGAACCACATCGGAACGAAGAAACACCGTTTAAAATCCAATTTAAGAACCATACCAGAACAAACGGACTACTTCAAAAAACAGATTTAAGGACCATATCAAAATAAGCATAAATTAAAACATACATTTAAGAGTTACAGCAGATTGAAAAATCACATTTTAAGAACCATACCAGAACAAAGACTTGTAACCGGACCTGTGGCCCGTTCCTCATTTTAGGTTCGGGGGAGGCTGGAGATTGCCAAGGAGAGACACTCACAATGGAATAAACAATTGTCTCTAGTCATCCTCATGTAGTATGCCTTTTATTGTCAAGTTCCTTGTGTTGTGTTCAAAATCACTACAATCGAATGACCTTGGTATCCAGAAAAAAACCTGTGTTAGTGTTTGGTTGCTTGGCCGCTCCTTGGAGGTAGGTGTGCCGTTTCACTATGCACTTATGCCACTTAAAACAGACACTAGACAAAAGATAAGGGGAGACAGAAGTCGTACACATGTACCAACATGACGAAAATACTGAGGTACGCTCACAGACGTGCGCACTGACCACACTCCGTCTCAGTACATACTCTCACTCTCGAACAAAATAAAGAAATGCATACAGTTTTATTTACACTACCGCATGTTACACATACAGTACACACAAGAACAAACCATACTGACGCATGACTATGCCTAACCTACACATTAAACCATAGCTAACTTAGCTACCGGCATAGGCTCAGCACCAGTTACCTACAAAAATAAGTTGCACCCTTGCACTACAATGAACTTAACTAATACCTGCACTTTGCAGCACAAGAAGACAAACAAACATAAACTTAACTAACGCTTGCACTTTGCTGCACAAGTCTTCTAATAACTAAACATGCGTGCCCACACTTTGCAGCACTGACAGGTCTCTTAATTACTAAACATGCGTGACCGGCCACACTTTGCAGCACAGGTCTCTTAATAACTAAACATGCGTGCCCGCACTTTGCAGCACACATGCGTGCCCGCACTTTGCAGCACAGGTCTCTTAATAACAAAACATGCGTGCCCACACTTTGCAGCACAGGTCTCTTGTGATAACAAAACATGCGTGCCCACACTTTGCAGCACAGGTCTCTTAATAACGAAACATGCGTGCCCGCACTTTGCAGCACAGGTCTTCTAATAACTAAACATGCATGCCCACACTTTGCAGCACAGGTCTCACTAAACATGCGTGCCCACACTTTGCAGCACAGGTCTTCTAATAACTAAGGGAGGAGTAACACACTTTTCAGCATGTAGACTCGAAGGGTAGGGGTTGACTCACCAGCACTTTTCAGCACATGGTACAGAAACCGGGCTGGCACTGTCTTTTATACCGCACCGCGCGGCACCGGCCAGTCACTGGCAGGCAGCATCCGACTGGAGAGAAGGGGTGGGGGAACTCAGGGCCCGTAACTCGAGCTAGCTTGCATTGTCTCCCAGCAACAGAATCAGGATGTCCGGCCTGTATCTCTGTATAACCGGAATATCGCGTCGGACGAAATCACCTATCGTCTTGCTTAGAAAGGCAGTTGGTCCTAGTGTCTACCTGGTAAGCTTGGGTGCAAGCTGGCTCATCCTTTTCAGCAAATGATTTTAGTAAAAAGTTGCCAATTTAGTCAAAACTGGCAACTTTGGACTTTCATTAAGCTCCTGTGACTTTGACCTTCAGGGGGAGATCACCTAAAACTAGACGTGGATGAACACATCCTTGGTTTCTGCTGTTGATAGTCTCTGACAAAAGTCCAGAGTTAAAGTTTGCCACATACATATGTTATTTTGTATTTATTTGTTACAGGTATTTTTGAGCGCAGCTTGGAAAAAATGTTTTCTTTGATGGAAGAAATAAAGCAAAAACAGGAAGTGATGGATCACAAATTGGACACACTCCTCCAAGAAAGGGAGGATGGGGCAGGGGCAGATGCGTCCGGGAGGCGTAAAGCGGAACTGCCATGAGAACTGGACTGGCCACTCCAAACACCTGAAGACGTGGAGAAGTTAGAGGAGATTTTGTCTCGGGATGAAGGCAAGAGGAAAGCCATGGTAAGCTGTGGGAAGTTTCTAAAAGCTGCTGTCACAAAATACATGCATGTTACAGAAATGGGGAGGGGTGTGTTTTAACAAGACAAAAAGTTCAAAGATTTGCCAGGACATACACAGTTCCCCAACTTGCTATGTGCAAGAACTGTTACTCGGCATCTCTGATATTCTCAAGGAGATTGATTATCGATAGAGAATAGAAAATTTCATTAATTAATAAAGTGTATGTCACGTGCATTTCATGTTTGCAAACATTAACAAGTCATTAACAATGTGGAAAAAATGACTACACCAGTTAGCAGCTGATCATCCATTCATATAAATGTGTTCACTTACTAGATTTTTATATTGCAGATTTAAGGCTTACGAAAGAGCAGAGTTGTGACTTGGATTTTTTAAAATACTTTTAATTCCTTTTCGTGTGGTTTCTAGGTTCCTTTTTGTGTGGTGGATAGTAAGGGAAATAATGAAAACATTGCTTATAATGTACTACTCGGTACATGTATCTTTCTGTGACCAGGTCTTATGTCTTGCATCAATTGGAGGGCGGAAGGTGAAGCCCCACATCAAGGCCATCCTGGGCACCCTTTGGGCAATACCTTTGGCCCGTCAGTTTAATTTCTGCGGGCTGAAAGGCAAGAGGTCCTTCAAGGACTTAAAGTGCCTGCTTAGAACCATCCAAGGTAAGCTTTGTTTTCCTCATGTAAGAATGGTAGTGGATGTATGCTTGATGTAGCTGAAATGGTAGTGGATGTATGCTTGATGTAGCTGAAATGGTAGAGCTCTTGCTGATCATTCTTTTATGACAACATATCAAGGGAGAGCGTAACTTTTCACCTATGTGCGAGGCACCCTTTGAAATGAGCTAAATCGTGTTGTAGGTTCTCTTGCATAGATTGTTGTCAAAAACTACCCGTACAGGACAGACTGTAAAGATATTGGGACAAATAGGACATGTTGACACCATATATTTGTGCATGGGAAGCAACACTCCAGTGTCTCATTGTAGAATGTATCTTTGAAAGTGGGAGTACATTAAAATGGCTTGTCATCATGTTCTTTTTTTCTCCATACCTGCAGATTTTCCAGTATCTGAACTGCAGGATTTTCAGCTTTTAATGCTTGTGTGTGTATCTGTGCAGATGCAGTGAGGAGGCTACATCCTGGTGCCACCGACTCGGAGGTGAAGGAAGTAGTGACAACCTGGCTCACAGGCAGCAGGGACAGGGACAATGGGAAGAGGGAGAGAGAGGAGACAAAAAGGGCTAGACAGACAGAAGATAGGGTCTAAGACTTTGGCAGGGAGGCCAGGGATGTCTGATGTCGCCTCCTGTCTGGAATCTCAGGGCTGTTATTTGATTCCCCTTTTCTATCTCATCTCTTGTTGTTTTTTCTGTCTAGTTAAAGTTATGAAACAATGTTGCAGCCCTGGTCCTGGCCAACAGGAACTAAGTGGTGGCAGCAGTTCTGACCAGAGCACACGGTCTGATAGCCAGAACCTGCTGGTCCATTTTAATGTACCACCAGCAAACAGCCAGTCCACTGGTGTCTCCCTTCTCTCTGGAATCTCTAATGGTCCATTCTCCTGTTTTCCAGAAAACTCCAATATTTTTTGTTAAAGATTCAGCTTTTTTGTATGGCTCTTATTGAGCAGCTAGGAGATGATAGTTGGTAGGTGCAGCTTGCTGCCATATGGCACTGGTATTTGCCATTATGCATTTATATAATTTGATATTGTGTCTGTCCATTCCTTTTTTGTATTTTTCTTTAACCTGGTATCAATAAATTAAAGAATGGTTGATGATACCAGCATGTCCTAGCCTTATGTGCTCTTATAACAGGAGTAATATTGAAGGGACCGACTCTTCAAAAATTTGTGCATATATGTTTTATGCTTGCAAAGTGATTGGTTTTGTAGACTGACTTGACAGATGGTTTATATATATGTGAGAAGAGTTTAGAAATATGTATTTGCTTAGGTCCTGAGGTGACACTGTGTGGTTGCCAGGACATTAAAATCCAGTTACCACTACTTGCTCTTTCATTTTTTTATCAATTTTTTCTTTTTCTTTTTTAAAATCTGCTAATGGTCCATTCTCCTGACTTTTATTTCTACAAAAATCTTGATTTTTTTTGGTTACTGGATAGGGTTTTCTGCCCTGAAGGGAGGCCGGGGATGTCTGAAGTTATCCTCCTGTCTGGAATCTCAGGGCTGTCATTTGATTCCCCTTTCCTATCTCCTCTCTTGTTTTTTTCTGTCTGGTCCTCTTGCTCTTTCTGTCTAGTCATTTTTCTGCTAATGGTCCATTCTCCTGACTTTTCCAGAAAACTTGCAAATATTTTTCCTTAAGGGTTAGGCTTTTTTGTATGGCTCTTGTTGAGCAGCTAGGAGATGATAGTAAGTTGGTATGTGCAGCTTGCTGCCGTATGGCACTGGTGTTTGTCATTATTCATTTATATATTTTTTAATTTTATATTGCATCTGTCCATTCCTTTTTTATATTTTTCTTTAACCTGGTATCGATAAATTAGACAGAATGGTCGATGATACCAGCATGTCCTAGCCTTATGTGCCCTTTTAAAAGGAGTAATATTGAAGGGACTAACTCTTCAAAAATTTGTGTCTGATGTTTATGTATGTTTTATGTTTGTGAAATGATTGCCAATTGGTTTTGTAGATTGACTTGACAAAGGGTTGATATATATATACATATGTGAGAAGAGCTTAGTGTGTATTTGCTTATGACCTGAGTTTGACTTTCCTGAGGTGACCCTGTGTGGTTGACGGGACATTAAAATCCAATTACTACTACTACTACTGGACTTTTCTGTATGGCTCTTGTTGAGCAGCTAGGAGATGATAGTTGGTAGGTGGTATGTGCAGCTTGCTGCCATATGGCACTGGTATTTGCCATCATGCATTTATATAACATTTTATATTTTATATTGTCATTGTGTGTCCATTCCTTTTCATATTTTTCTTTAACCTGGTATCAATAAATTAGACGGAATGGTCGACGATACCAGCATGTCCTAGCCGTATGTGCTTAGGATTAATATCGAAGGGACTAACTCTTCAAAAATTTGTGTCTGTATGTGAAGATAGTAGTGATGAAGCATTTGTGGTGTGATTAAAAAAAATTAATGGGGGGGGGGGGGGGGGTGAAAGGATGAATATGGCTAAAATTACTGAAATTGAAAGGATTAGGGAGATTTTTTTTATATATCCTGTCTCTAGAAAAGACTAGATGTGTAGTAATGACAGAGCATTTGTGGTGTGATTTTGTTGCTTCAATAAATGTTGCTACTGAATATTTTTCTGGTTTTTCTTCCAACCTGTCTTGTCTTTCTTTTCTGTTGCCTCTTTAGCAATTTAGTGTCAGATTTTAATATTAACTAATATATAAGATCAATGTTCACTGGAGCAGGTCAGCAATTTTACTTTAGCGTGTGTTCAGCAATCCAGTGTTTTACTGTTTATCATTAAAAATGGTCCACATTAGAAAAATAAATTCCCTTTTATTAATGTGTACCCAAAAATAAAAGAAGTAAAATGGGGTCTCAAGTGAATGCCATGAAATGAAACTGACATGAATTTATGCAGACTTGCACAATCTCTAGAAAGTGACACCGTACTGTTGATCTTTAAAAACCTGTACCCACATCAGGCATGCATCACAGAAACACTGAACATTAGTAGAATACATCCAAGAAACCTGGGATTAAACCAAGATTTACATGAGAGCCATCTGGGAAACATCTGGTATTCATGTGGAATCCATATGGGAAGTATCTGGGATCCACATGGGAAAGACATGGGTCCCATAATGAATCCCAGATAAATCCCATATGGGACCCATTCAAAACCCATTTTCATTCCCTATGTGGATCCCACATGGGTAACCCATATGGGGCCTATATTCCAGCCCACATGGATCCTATATGGGACCTATATACACATGTTGTCTGGGATCTGTGCCAGTTTCACACTGATCCCATTGGCCAGGTTATCTGATGAGTGGCCTGAGGATGACTGTGACCAGGGCCCTGTGGTCAAATCTGCACCAGTTTCACACTGATCCCACTGGCCAGGTTATCTGATGAGTGGCCTGAAGATGACTGTGACCAGGGCCCTGTAGTCACATCTGCACCAGTTTCACACTGATCCCACTGGCCAGGTTATCTGATGGGTGGCCTGAGGATGACTGTGACCAGGGCCCTGTGGTCACATCTGCACCAGTTTCACACTGATCCCACTGGCCAGGTTATCTGATGGGTGGCCTGAGGATGACTGTGACCAGGGCCCTGTGGTCAAGTCTGCACCAGTTTCACACTGATCCCATGATGAGTGGCCTGAGGATGATGCTGACCAGGGCCTTGTGGTCACATCTGCACCAGTTTCTCTTTGATCCCGCTGGCCAGGTTATCCCTGCTGAGTGGCCTCAGGATGACCTTGACCAGGGCCTTGTGGTCACTGGCCATGGTGCCCTCAACCTCAAAGTCTGCATCCCTGTCAAGACAAGCGCAATATCATGAAGTACAAACTCCAGGACAAGAACAGGTCGATGAGGACTTCAATTGTGGGCCTTCTTGTGGCTCTGTCATAAATCTTTCTGCATTTTTTTAATATAAAAAATATATATTAAAAAAATGCACAGACATAAAAACACTATGTGGGATTCTTGCCCCTGAAACCTAGCTGTTTGTAGGGAAAGCAAACCAAAGATCCCCTGACGAGATGCATGAGAGCCATTATCCAGATGGGTTCCAACATGCCTGCCTGGACAGCATAGTCAGTCCACTCTGGCTTTGCTGGATCAAGGGTGTGTTTACCTATAACCTGCCCTTTTGGCAGAATGACTGGAGTCTTTTAGTTTTACAGTCTACTGCAGTAACATGGGGTGGAACGGGCACAGAAAGCTAACCCTGGAGAAAAGTTGTTTTCCACCGATCCTGCTGAGGATCACACCCACAGTGTTTTCTGATCACGAGTCCGGAGCTTTACCATTCACATGGATCTAATGCAGTGATGCGTAATGTCCTCAGATGTCAGTTCACATATTAGGGACAAGCTGTGGCCAATGCCAAAGCATGGTTCAATATAGCTTTACGTCCATGGAAACCAGAAGGCTTGTTAGGATGGACAGCCCAGGATGGCCACCTCGACTCTCACACAGCTCCTGAAGTATGCACATATATCCCTGCCCAACTCCTCTTTTAAAGCTGCCCTCAAGATGCACCTGTTTAATAACTATTTCTAAACTGGTTTTTTCACATCCATGCCTTGCCCCCTGTCCAACACGTGTGTGTGTGTGCGTCTGTGTGTGCGTGCGTGCGTGTTGTGAGTGCTATTGTAAAGTGCCCTGTGCTCCCACCTTGTGTGGTAGATGGGCACACTAGAAATCCTGTTTATTATTATTATAATAGTTGCGTGTGAATGAAACACAAAGGCTGCCGCAGACATAGGTAACAAACCACAGCTGCAGGCTGCATAAAAGCTAAGCATCAAGGTTTTTGTGAAGTGGCTCTGTGTGCAAGATCAATGCCACGCCATGTACGTAACACTGGCAGGCTGCGTAACAGCAAAGCATCAAGGTTTTTATGAGACCAAAGCCACGCCACAAAACGTTGCCTGGCTGCGTAACAGAAAAGCATCAAGGTTTTTGTGAAGTGGCTCTGTGTGTGAGATCAAAGCCACGCCACAAAACATTGCCTGGCTGCGTAACAGCAAAGCATCAAGGTTTTTGTGAAGTGGTTCTGTGTGCAAGATAAAAGCCGCACAATATAACACTGCCAGGCTGCATAACAGCAAAGCATCAAGTTTTTTGTGAAGAGGCTCTGCATGCGAAATCAAAGCCACACCACAAAATGTTGCCTGGCTGCGTAACAGCAAATATCAAGGTTTTTGTGAAGTGGCTCTGTGTGCGAGACCAAAGCCATGCCACAAAACGTTGCCTGGCTGCATAACAGCAAAGCATCAATGTTTCTGTGAAGTGGCTCTGTGTGCATTGCTAATTTAGGCATTACGTATATTGCCTATAGCTTTGCGCCACTTCATGAAATGCCTGACATTTTTAGGCATTTCATGAAATGCCTTACTTCACGGATTGCCTGTAACACACATATATATATATATATGCATAGTTCTACTTTTGGAAAGGGGTGGGTGGGTATGAGTGCATGTCCTTTGGTAGTTTTAGCTTGCGAGAGCTTACATGTATGCACTGTGTGTATCTGGCGCTGTGAACACGCAAGATTTTGTGTGGAAGTTTTTTATGCGCTATATATAAATTTTCATTCATTCATTCATATATATATATGTATGACTTAGTGCCAAAAGGTGCGCATGCAAGGGGTTATGCACTTAATTCAGACCAGTTGAAAATAAAACATTGTTGAAAACTGTTTGTATTTAAAATGTTGTGTTGTGTACTTGCATGAATGAATAAATATATAGTACAGATAATTTCAGCAACCAGGCTTTGGTTGATTTCAAGATACAGTCAACACACACTGAAAAAGCGCCGAAAAATGACCGCCAAAAACGGAGATCCATGTACCGAGTTATTTCTGTCACTTTGCTTACAAACAAATCACAAGCACATGGAGAACCAATCACTGATTTGTACGCGGAAAACATCGTTTTATACGGTTAATATAACATCAACACTCACGATAGTTGTATTTTCGATCAATTGATCGCGAATGTTTGCCCTGTATGTCCGTCAGATGTGTTGTAAATTCAAACTGAAAACTTTGAACAACCGAAAAACGACAGCATCGCTTCGGAATCACCGGAAACGTCACGTGTGTTCCGATCCATGCATTTGCACTACACAGCGATACTCGTTTTTTTTTTCTTTCAGCGAAGTTTTGCACGAAATCTGAAGAATATTTCCCCGATCGCTTGATATTGTTGTAATATCTGACGTCCCTACAAGATATCTAATATTTTGTACAAAACAAACGAGAAAGCAGTCTCTTTTGTATCGACAACATCCGGAACGTCACGTGACCTTTCCCGAGTGCATTAATTTTCCCGGCCGCATGGCATGTCTTTGTTCGGAAACATCGAAAGGTGTGTTGTAATCTCCTTCAGCGGTGCGACGTCGGTACAGTGGTCTGACGTAGAACATACACTGTGCGCTTTTTCAGGAGTTTGTTGAGATTATTTTCAAGTTTTCCGCCGATTTGGATGTGCGAAATGAAAGTACTGTGAAAAGTGGCATCTTCCCGCGCCGAAGATTTGAAACCTGTTTTTTATACTTAGCCGAGTACAGCGTGAAGAATTTCATTACGACAAGGCAATATCTTGTAAATCTTACGTGCAACTGTTGATTCAGGATGTGTGCTCAGTTTCATCAAAAACTGATCAGTTATACGTGTATGCTTTTTGTAGACTGTTTAGTGGTGTTGCGAGAATATTTTGTTAACTGAGCGAGAGTGACGAAGTTATAGTTTTTTTTCCTGGAAGTAATCGTCGTGAAAGTTATGTCAGACGTCATGTTTGCCACACAACTGTTGTTGTAATGTGACGTAAAACATTAAACTTTTCAAGTTTCATTAAGCCCAGCAGATGTTAGTAATACTAATAGCGGTTCTGAGAACTGAGTACTGATTTATGTAGAAGTCATGGTGTGTAGGTTTGACATGTTTGTACTGAGCATATCAGTATTGGGATAGTTCCAGGTTATTGAGTTAATAATTTCATATTCATAACACTTCAAATTAATTGACAAGACCATGGTATGCTGAACTGAGTGTACTCCTGAGCCAAGTGGTACAGCAAGGAGGAAAACATCAAACACAGATAGTTGCAGACAGTACAGAGAGAGGCTGGCCGCAGAGAATCCACATCTCATCAGTCAAAGAGCTTGGGGGGGAGGGGGGGTCTGGACTTAATTGTTAATTACCTTCATAAAATCAGGTTATTCTGATTTGTTTTTGTTAGACTGATCTAAGCAAACAGAATGTTTTCTATGCTAAAAATTGGGGGTAATGTTATTTTGTTGTAATACTGATGTAATACAGAAATTTGTTTGATTTAATTTTTATGACTTGTTATTAAATGCAAACTGAGAAAAAATCTTATCACTGTGTTTTTGCATGCACTTGTATGGCTGATTATAGTATATTGCATGAAAGGGTGTGTTACTTGTTATATAAACAAATGTTGAGTTATGGGTTTATGTCGCCCATCAGATATTACAACAATCAACATGTCATAATCATGTGTAAAATTATATGAGTGTACAAAATTTGGCACAAACATAGTAGGGAGATGTGCACTAATAGTGTGACTTGATTTTGTGCATACCTGTGCAAAACTGAAGATGTGCACTAATAGTGTGACTTGATTTTGTGCATACCTGTGCAAAACTGAAGACACAATGAACTATGCATGTTGTAATATCTGATGTACAACATGCAGCCTTTTATGACCTTTGTCAGCAAATATCTCCAAAAGTGCACAAGTTTTTATCTTTAGCTTTTAAGAAATATTTCCTAGCATTGTGCACATTCTAAAAACACAACTAGTTTCAATGTATCATCAACTTTATTTCTACCCCCTTTGTCCTGTTTTCATGCACACCTTTTGGCACCAAGTCATATATATATGTGTGTGTGTGTATTATACACACACACACACACACACAATCGATACAGCTGCTACAGTGATGAGACAGAGATTGGAAGATAAATGTGAGGTTGTTGGTCAAGTTTCATTCCCATTGCCGATTGCATATTGCTTGAGCACCGTCACTCGTGTATGGGACAGAGCTGTGGCAGGCCACAGCAATGCTGATGTCATGACACCTGTGGCATGGCCTGCCACTGTGACATATCACCTATGTCTGTGCCAGCCATAACCAAGGACCAACCCCCCTCTAAGACTACTTTTGTTAAACATTTAGGGTGGTCTTAAAAAAGGAGGTTCCACTGTTCACCATATACTGCATTACTTATACATACCCGTAAATAACTGGACGTACATCAGCATAGTATTCACGACGCTCAAACTTCAGGTTGTCTGAACTCTCCTTGTAGTACATCAAATTGAACCAGGCATTCCCAGGTGCATGCTCCGTTACTCCTGGTGCAGAAAGGCCAATGCCCAACCAGTTGCTATGATGGTTGAAGTTGAATGGAGCTGACCACATGATGACAAAGCGACGGTCATTATCCTGAATGAGCCAGGAGAGAGTGCCACAAGAACCGGTGGCAGTGCCTGAAGTTTTACGAGCAACCTGGAGGCAGAAAACTGAACAAGTATTCCTCAGGAGAGCAAGTCTTGACTCCCGTTTAGGGCTACTGAAGAACAGAATATTCTCTCGGGTATGATGTATGATGAACTAAACATAAAAACATTGCATAATACGCTAATCACTGTTATTATAAAATGATAAACACCAAAGATGAAGAAGAAGATGGACAGATGACCGATTTTTAACACCAAGTCAACCATGATGGTTATTATTAGCCTTAGGGCAAAGATGAAAAAAAACAGCAATAATGAAGACAACTGCAACAAATTCAAACCAGGAGGAGGAAGAGTAGCTGCAAGTGAAAGTGAAAGAAGAAGACAGGTATAATGACAATGACAGTAAACCAATGCTGCAGGAAAAGCAGAATGTTGCTGTTAATATCGTAAAGCCCGAACTGACCATCACTTCCCTGGCAGCAGGTACAATCCCTGAGGGTGCAACAGTCAGCACCCCTCCCTTGAGCTGTACGTGGGGGTCAGTCAGGTGAAAGCAAGTCCAGTTCTCCACCTCTATGGCACACGTCACCCTGTATCCGTCCTGCATCAGAGCATGCGTGGTGGTTCCCACCAAACTAACACCGGGAAACACTGCTGAGGTTGCAGCAACGCTGACTTCCTGCCGGGCAGTGCCTGATGCAGACACTGCCACTTGCTGTTGATCCAGGGTCTGCTCTGTTGAGTTCTCCACCTCCAGTGATACTGTTACAGCTGAAAAAGATTTTATTTACATAAATTTTATATATAGCAATTAGCATATATATATATATATATACACTAAAACCATCAACAACAACATACAAATGAAATCCACACATAAATTTACAAACAGAGACCAAAAGCCAAAATATAATCAAACAAAACTCCACAATTTGATGTGTATGAAATAATATATGATTACATAAAACCCAATACAGTACTTTTGTCAAAGTTTTACAAAAGCACCCTAAAATTTGATGTGTATGAAGTAACATATGATTACATAAAACACAATATAGTACTTTTGTCAACTCAAAGTTTTAAAAAAGCACCCCCATGCACACAACATAAAAGGATAATTTCATAATTAATTTCCTATCTACTTAAAGGAACTTTCCTTCCTAGGCTAAATTTCTTGTGTGCTTGAACCAGGTTAAAAGAATATGATCTGCAGTAAAGTTTTGTGATTAAACGTGCCATCGGTTTTATATTAATTTTAAAAGATGAGTATTTTGGACACCATTGCTAACACTTGTTTTATGAGCTCATTACTGCACTATGCATTCTTTTCCTATGCTTCATTTTGGTGTCACCAAAATATCCTTGTTATCATGGACAGAACACCAGGAAGCTATCATTTTTGTGTACAGATCACAGAAGAAATGCATGTGGACTGCAATCTTTTTCATCACTGATTGTTTTTACCTCTATGCAGTAAACTTTTTATGATGTTTTGCAGTGTTCCAGGAAAAATGTAAGTCCATGAGAAAAGTGTGGTCTGTTAGGTTTTACTCAATCTATTTTAAACTCATAATGATCAGTAATCTTTTGGTAAAATTAGCTGGCAGATATGAAGAAAAATATAAATGATAATAATAATAATGCAACAGCAAATCATGAATAAACAACACAATTCATACAATCCCCCCCCCCCCCCCCCCAATCTGAAAAGGCTAGTTCCTTTAACCAGTCAGCAAGCATGAGCACAAATTTTGTATGTCTACATGATTTACAGTTAGTGTTATGACACACAACGGTTTTATTTTGATGGTAATGATGTCACATACATAATATTTCATCATTCACTGATTCAGCACTGCACCTGCACATTTTATAAGAAGTGCAAAGCCATTTTCCTTTCACAACCCCCCAAACGAGAGAACGTCCACACTTTTCAGATCCTACCCTTCATCTATACATTATATAAGATCAATGCATAGCCATGGTGAAGGTCCTCACCAAAGACTGCTCCTTCTAACTTCTAAGACCTTTTTTTAATATATATTACGTTTTCAGGGTAGTCTTTTACCAGAGGTTCCACAGTAAAACACTACCCACCAGCAATAAACCCCCATTGCTCTGCCGTGTGGTGGATCCAGTCATAAATTTCACGTCTCTTTGCTGACACTTTGACAATGATGATGATCAGTCCTGCTGCCAGTAATCCTGCTGCAACTCCTTGAGCTTCCAACCCTAATGCTATCAGGGCAAGGAAGACAGCAAACGCTATTGCCACGACTTCCCTGATGGTTGCGGGGAATTGCACAACAGATGCTGTGGGTCTTGCAGCCTTGTTGGTGTGTGTTCTGGCTTTCTTTGGATCGATGCTGGAGTCCAAGAGAGTATCTTTGTCTTGTCTGACTGTCCCAGACTTCTTGGTGTCTGGTCTCTGGGGTGTGGAAGGGTCCACTGCTTGGCTAGCCGTGTGGTCTTTTTTAGGACGGTGTCTGGGACTCATGCTAGCGTCAGCGCCATGTCCTCTCTCCTCCTTCTTGTGCTTGTCTGGGCTTGACCCTTTTCTGTCCACATCCCCTGCACCTGAAACATCAGATTGACACTGCACTTTACATAATCACTGTTGCATAGGATTCAATTCAACAGCACTTTGTTACTGGTTTTCCACACAGGCAGTTCCATGGCAAGGCCATTATCCAATATTAAATATTATGTCAACTTGAAAAATAGAAATCAGAACACTGTGAACACATGTAAGCTTATTGAAGTGTTAAATTACCAATCTACTATGATGTTGTAAGTAAAACAAAACATGTACCAGATATTTGAATCAAAAATTTAACACACATTCAACTTCATGGATCCAATGAGACCCTCCTCTGCATAATCATCTATATTACTGTTATTATATAATATATACTACATTATTAGCCTGACTTTTAGTGGCTGTAATTGTACATTATTATTAGTAGTTCCAGTCAGTTGTTGTTTTTACTGACACTGACACATGTAATGATGTATATCATTACAATTTACATGTCTGTATATTATACATTTATACTTTTACTTTTAACCCTGTCAGTATGACTATGAGGTCTTCAAAAGGTTTAAGTTAAGAAGTGTGTGTGTGTGTGTGTGTGTGTGTGTGTGTGTGTGTGTGTGTGTGTGTGTGTGTGTGTGTGTGTGTGTGTGTGTGTGTGTGTGTGTATATATCTGAAATGAAATTATATTATTTTAAACTTTTTAAAGTCAATATTTAAAATGACTAATGAGCGACCTGATTCATTTCAAAAACAAACAGCTCTGGTTTCTTGCTGTTAATGTCTAATTTCAAATCCTGAATGACAGTACAATATTCTTTTCCATGGTTGTGGCCATGTGCTGATGTACACATGGCTCAGTCTCTGTGTGTGTGTGTGTGTGTGTGTGTGTGTGTGTGTGTGTGTGTGTGTGTGTGTGTGTGTGTGTGTGTGTGTGTGTGTGTGTGTGTGTGTGTGTGTGTGTGTGCATGCATGCGTGTGTGTATGAGTGTGTGTGTGCATGTGTGTGTATCTGTGCATGTGTGTGTGTGTGTTTGTGTGTGTGTGTGTGTGTGTGTGTGTGTGTGTGTGTGTGTGTGTGTGTGTGTGTGTGTGTGTGTGTGTGTGTGTGTGTGTGTGTGTGTGTGCATGTGTACATGTGTGGGGCAGGTGGGGCCAGGGGTATACATACTTGCTGTATACACACACGCATGTTCTTCCATCAATCAGAAATACTTGTTTCTCTATTACTTACATTGTTATATTATATAACATATATATTATATTAGTGTGACAGATTCCATCACTCTTAAGTGGCTTGATATAAAATGTCCACAGCTCTTCTTTTCCTCAGCTCTCTATTTAAGTTTAAAAAAATCATGGGAACAAAACTGTGGGAATAGACTGGTTACTGTTATATATTACTGGAAGAAGAAGACGGGCACATTGGGCAGATCACCATGACACACGACTTTATGCCTGATCAGGACTGGAAAAAATCAAGCTGAATGAATGAATGAACAAGGCATAAATAAGAATAGCAGCCCATGGCAGTACCCACTTTTACTTTTAGCCCCGTCAGTATGACTATGAGGTCTTCAAAAGGTTTAAGTTAAGAAGTGTGTGTGTGTGTGTGTGTGTGTGCATGTGTGTGTTAGTGTGTGTGTGCATA
>OY757547.1:1633857-1706357 GCA_963584105.1 Alviniconcha strummeri | reverse complement strand
CGGCAACAGGGTCAACTTGTTGGAGATTACCCAGTGCCGTCTAAGGTTCCCGCCTCTTTCAAAGCAGTTTCAGTGTCCAGAATGCGGTTCGGACTGGAGTAGGTAACATAACTAATCATCAGTCTTTGTATGCCATGTTATAGTCTCCTGCCAGGAATTTGTGAATCAAACTTTTATGTGTTTGTGACCTAAAGAATTAATGATGATGACAATAATAATAATAATGACGTACTCAGTCTTTTGTGTGCTAAATCAGTCAACACACAAGGGAGTTAATTAGCACTCGAAAGACTACCGTCACACAAAAACAACTACTGAAACAAAGACCCGGCGAGTCACCTACGGGCGGTAAGTCGCACCTGGCACACGAGTAAATACAAGGCACGTGAACTCCACTGACTAGAGGTACACCCTCAAAAAGCCTTAATCCCCACCCCCTCCCCTCCCCGCAGTCACTGAGTAGCGTGTGAAAGTAGCCTGTACTGCACAATCCAGTAGGTTTTGACAGGCTCAAGTAAAACAGAAAGTAGTATTTCAGGGGAGATCATTCAAGAAATATATAGAGAAGCTTCCGAGTTGTCTCCTATGGGATATAAAACAACATGGCTGACTGTCGTAAAGAGATGAGAATGAATCAGCAAGTGTTTAAATAATTGTAGTTTGACTGATTGAGTGTTTTGTCTTATTGTTCAGTTGCAAATCAACGATGGGTCAGACCGCAACATCTTTAGCTCGCACAGCTACGAAACCTGTTTCCTGGCTCTTTGGAAAGTCTAATGGAAACGACAACGAAATCCACTCTCATTGCAAGGGCCTTGTTCCCTATGGGGCTACTTTGTTTGTGCACAGGAGAAAAGGGTATGGAAGAATGCAATACCCGTGGTTATACCTATCAGGCAACGTATATGTATACCGCAAACCGTTATAAACTGACGAAAATGGTTTAATCTGTTCAAGACTAGAGTGGGTACCTCTTGTTGAAAACCAGATTGGAGTTTCTTTATTATTTGTATTAGTACAATAGTTATTATAGTACTAGTAGTCGTCGTCGTTGTAGTAGTAGTATCTGTAGACATTACACTTTTTGCAGCTCATGTTACAGTCATGCCCCCTGCTTTTGGCCTGACCAGAAGTATTTCTGGCATTTCACTTGCTACACAAAACATATTCACCTCAATATGTATCTTCAAGTTGGTAGTTTGTGCATTTGCCCCCCCCCCCCCCCCCCCCAACAAACAAACAAAAAACAACACACACACACACATGCAAAACAACAACAAAACATACAACACACACACACACACACACACACACACACACACACACACACACACACACACACACACACATGCATTTTGTGGTGCCTTCCATTCCACGCCTGTCACTTCAGTGTGAAACATATCCCTGCAGCCATTAAAAGAAAAAAGAAAAGAAAAAAAAGAAGTGACTATTTAGTATTAAGTTTAACTGCCAAATCAGTCTGGCTTTCTTAGATAGTAAAACCACAAATCTAGGCTTTAGCCAGTAAACATTATTTTCATTGTTAGGATTTTAGTCTTGTAAGTAAGTGTATTACAAGTTGTAGTTGTAAATTATGTGTTGTAATGTAATGTGTTATATCTGTTTTCAGGTCCATGTTTTTTGATGAGGATGGAGATTTAGCCCATGAATTTTACAAGCAGGTTGTTAGGGACAACCGCTTGACAATGGAACGATGTTATAATCTTAGACCACAGGTATGCATAATTTACTGGTTGTTGTGTTTGTGTCATTGTCATGGTTGTAGCTTGTGTGTGTGAGTGTATGTGTATTGATGTGTTCATGTTTCAGGTATAATATGCACAAAACTAATAGTAATAGTAATACAGCAATGGTGTTATACCTTTTAATAATACATGTATATATAGCTAAAACTCTTTAGGCTAAGATAATAATTAATAGATATGGAAGAACACCATTGTTTGTTAATAAGTGGGGATAGCTCAGCAGTACTGGGTAGTCTGGTAGAGTGCCAGACATATGATCAAAAGATTGGGAGTTTGATTCCCTGCAGGACGGTTGAGAGAATTCTCTTCCCTAGGGATACAGACATTTAGTCATTTACAGTGTTATCCTTTGTCTACCCCCCACCCCACACAACCCCCACAAAACACATGCTCCTCCACCCAGTGACTGTGTACAGTGGATTTATCTAACATCATTGCTTGATCCCTGCATATTATTATAGACTGTAATTAGTATCATAATGATGATGATAATGACAGGTAGTAAGTAAGTAAGTAAATTGGTGTTTTATGCCCAGTCAACCATAGCAGTTATATTAGGGCAATGACATTGACAGCACATTTATCAAATAAAAGCCCCAGATGGCAGATCACTGCCCAAAATGCAGACATGAGAACTCACAGTCACAACTAGGATCACTGTGAGGGTGATGCTGACAGTGATGTTGACATTGTTATGAATGTGATTATAGGTAAATCAACACCATGTAGAACTTTGTATACTATGCTACATAACAATTAACATGATCTCTTGGCACCATGTACATGTGGTTGTATAGAGTATGTCACATAACATGATCTCTTGGCACCCTGTAGTTGTACACAGTAGGCTACATAACATGATCTCATGGCACCATGTAGTTGTAACACTTACTTGTATACAGTATGCTACATAACATGATCATCTCGTGGCACCATGTAGTTGCATGTATGCTACATAACATGAGCTCTTGCCACCATGTATGCTACATGATGTGATCTCTTGGCAGGGTGAGGTGGAGCTGCCAATACCACGACTACACGGTGACCTGCCAGTGATCCTGTACGAAGTTCCATCAACAGTTGTGGCATCCAGCACTTCTAGGTGACATGACGGCTGCAGCCAAGAGGCTGACACCTGCAGCTGCAGAGTGGAAGTGGAAACTAATGGTTCTCAAAGTCAGAGCCATTGATAGTCCCATGGATAGTGACAGGTCTGCTGGTTCACAAGTTCTCTTCAGTGTGAAGTGTGATACAACAGAAGCAGTGATCAAAGACCACTTCTCTTCTTAGGACCACTATTTTTTCTGGCACATTTTCCATCCTGTTTCCCTGTCAGCCCACTGATGAAAGCCTTGCCGTGGACAACCCCTGTCTTAAGACCACTGTGCGTGGTTTTTAGGATGGTCTTACGCAAGGGGTTCCACTGTACATTGTCATTGACTCAGTTTGACTGGGTAGCTGCAAGTGTTGCTGCTGGTGGCACAGCATGTGGACATCTTGCAGTGTGCAGCGTGCTACACCTTGCTGTTCAGTCTGTGCCTGTGTGGTTCAGCTCCTACTAGTCATGCGGTTTAAAACTGATGAGTGAAAGAATAGTGAGATAAACCTGGAGTGTTAAAAATCCTGTAATGCTGTAAGTGTAATGGGGCGTTTTTCACTGGAACACATTTAGAAATTTTTGCAGTTTTTTTCAATACATTCTTGTTATGTTACCCTTACTGATATTACCCTTACTGTATATGTTTTTATTTTGAATGTGTTACTGGGGTCATCAATGGACCATTGTTGGTGACCAAGGTGATGGTGTGTAGAGATTTTGTTGTCTGCACTGTAGTCTACACTTCTAAGACATGATTCATCTCTGCCACCTTCATACCCTCACCTCCTGAATAATCCTTGGGAATAGTCTAATGGGATAAGTTGTTTTAACTCTTGTAGTTTATGACTTGCATGTGCACCCTCCTTGGAGCAGGAGTGATCCTACACCCACTATCAGAAATTCACCTGACACAACTGGTGACCGACTAACGTTTGCTTGGTATTGTAGCGAGAATGGCATGTTCGCCCAGTCAGCTTGAGATTGCATATCACACCCCAGTCCTCATCTTGTACATAAAATGCTCTGTACAATATAACAGTTTATGTAGCTTGCTATTTTAGCCCTGACAGCAGAATCAAAACCATTTTCCTCTGTTCGGCTTTTATGAACACCTTGTCTCGTTTGTGCTTTCTGACATGTTTCATTATCAGTGTAGATGGGTGGCTAAATATTGTAATTTATCTGTATGATATGATGTGTGATACTGACAATGTTTATTATGCTCAAGTAAGGATACTTAAATGAGACATTTGAAAAATAGCGAGTCTGTTATTTTTTAATTTTTTTTTTTCATTGTACATATATGAATCAGTGTGGCTTTGTGTGAATGCAAACAAACAAGAAAATCTTAACTGGACTTGACTGCCAGGTGTTCTGAAAAAGACCAAGACATGAAAGGTTGAAACGGATGCTTGTTGGAATGGGACAACACACAGTGCATGCACATTTTGGGGATACATCATTTTTCAAGTAAGAAAGAAATGGTTACTGGACAAGCAAAATGAATGATGAGAGGAATGAGCAAAATGAAAACACTCGGCCTCAAAATGAAGTGACCATTGATAAACTGATACTGCCAAAAAGCATGTGAAGCAGAATGATGTAAAAAAATATTAGCATTGAACTTGGATTGAACACAGACACATGAAGTGTCTATGCTGTAAAGTGTTGACACCTAAAGTATTGACTTTGACATGTAAAATATTGACAGCATGACACACAAAAATGTTGATCGAAAGTAGAATGACGTGTGAACAGTATCAGTATCACACTTAAATGTTGACAATACAGTACCACTAACTGCTAGAACCTACAGCACAGATGCCGAAGGCTTTGGACACTTCGAAATCTGAGCCCGAAATTGTTTGGGAAATTATGAATTAGTCTGTTTGAAATTGTTTAAATATTTGTTGTCATGTTTAATTTTAGCTCTGTTCACTCCCTGAAATTGCAGTGGGAAATTCATGTTGCTGCATTAGTGCATGGTTGCACCATTCGTGTAATTATGTGTGTACACATGCATGCATGTTGTCTGGTGTTGAAGGTTGGTTGAGGGTGCCTGGTATTAATACTATTATACATGTAGCTCCTTCCCCACCCCCTCTTTCTTAATTTGCATGTACTGAGCAAGCATGTAATATTTATATCCATGTGTTTAATTTGTGTGTGTGTGTTGGGGGAGGGGGTGTTCTGGTGAATTCTGATAAATGATTTACTGCAATGAAAGTGCTGCAAGTTTATGACTGTTGGGGTGGATTGTGTTGGGGTGGATTGTTTTGGGGTGGATTGTGTTGGGGAGAAGTGGTAGAGCTTATGCATGAACACAAACTTGTAGCGTTTGTTAATCTTTGTGATATATATATACAGAGAGAGATCTATGTGTTCTACTGAGTGTAAAAGGTGACCCATTTTAGCTTTCAGTGTTTGAGATCTTTATTGTTTAACTGCATTTCCATGAGCCAATCAGCAGTTTAAAGCACTGTACATTTTACAGTCAGTTTATGCATGAACATTTTGTTTCTGTTGTTTATAGCTCCTTGCCTCTTGTGTATTATGATTAATATAAAAATGGCTGTTGTTTGCATTGGTAAGCATGCAATATTGAGCAGATCTGCACTCGCCTGTGTGCTAACGGGTTTTAAACTCCAGTTTTATAGTTCTGCAATACCATTCAAAAGCAGAGGAATTATTGCTGTTAGTGTTACCAAAGGGATTTTTCAGATCTGGGGAACACTGGGAATGTGATTAGATTAAACAGTATGGTTATGAAGGAGGTTAGTATTTCCTGTAAGATTTGACTGACTCGTGGGATGCTGACAGCATAGCCTGGTAACAATGACAACACTAGGTAGTGATAAAAATAGATGGAGATTTCTACAGTGCCATGTTGCTGACTGACCAGCCCTGTGGCACTTTATTGTTAAAATTAACTGAAAACTGCAAAGATTGTGAATGTTATCATTTTTTGGAATGGTATTGTTGGAGCTCGGCAACCCAGACTGGTGCCTGGAACAGAAGAAGTAAACACAGTTGTGTGCTGATTTATCTTGGTGCCTGGATTGAGGAAACTATGTGGCCTCTCTCCATTGTGCACTGCTTGTGGCTACGACCACAGCTGGGAAGGATTCCTGTGGCTAACGTTGGGATGGAATGAGTTAGTTCTTGGAGTTGAAGAAGCTGTCAGTCCACTGAGGTCACCTCAGGAGGGAGGGTTGGAGGAGTGGGGCTTCAAGCAGAGCATGCTCCTCTCCCATTGCTCCCCAAACAAGCAATCAAAACCTGGCTTTAACCATCCACCGATTTTCTATAGACTTGTAGTAAATGTCAGTCGGTGTAATGATCAGTGTCAAATCAGGAGGCCCTGTCAAAAATCTTAAATTTGTCATTTTGGGGGGCACTTTAAATAGTGCAAATTTACTTGGCAGGTACTTCAGTGCCACAGAAGCATCAAACGGTTGACATTTTCTAGTTGTATCGTTTGGTAAGTTTGGACCCAGTTAATCTCAAACTTTAGCGATTGTTTAATGTGTGACCCAGATCACACCTCTTTTTTTACTCTTGCTTTTATTCAGAGGAGAAAAAAGTGGTGCTTCCTGACTCAGCAAAAATCCTAAGATCAACTTTTTCCTGGAAACTAGCATTTTACAAGTTTTTGAAACTTTGCTTGATCATTTTAAGAGAACTGCTTTTATAAATGTTCCCACTTAGTAAGATATATTTACTTTTTCTCCAGGGTGATTTAAATGAGATCCTTCAAACTTTTTCATCATGGTAACCTCAGTGGAGTTTCATACCTTCAGACTAGTTTTGTTTGAAAAAATTTTAAAGTATGAAACTGGGTTTGATAATGTCTAAAAACTGTTTATTTCTGTAATCCAACCAGGTTCAGCCTGTATTATTGATAATACTGTGCAGCTTTGGGAAATGCACTGTTTACCCCCCTTAAAACTCTACAATGTTGTAGAGCTTAAAGGGAGGTAAACAGTGCCTAAGCTGCAGTTATAGTTTTGATGACCATGATCCGTTTTGAAGGCCTCTCTAAAACAGTTGTGTTTTTCTGAGTGTGAGTCATCTGAGCAGTTGTTCTTGTTGGTCATGTCTTTTTGAGCACTATGTTCAGCATTAATGATTAAAGGCCATGTTTTTGCTAAAAATGCTTTGTATGTTGTACTTTGGAATGCCATATCAGTCATGTGAACACGGACACTGTGCTGCTCTCCACTGAGCCAGCATGGCAACCCTTTTCTTTTGGGGGTTGGAAGAGGTTTGACAGGGGGACAATATCATGTAGGTCTTTTTTTGTTGTTGCAACTATTATACCCCTCTTTTTCCAACTACCATACCCCTCCACCCACGCTTTTTCCAACTATCATACCCCTCCACCCACACTTTTTCCCCATTCCACCCAGAATGTTCTTCCTTTCTAATAGTTTTCCCCCTTCCTCTCTTGGCTGACTGGGCATAAAACACCAACTTACTTACTTACTCTCTTCTTTTAATCAGGGGATATTTTTTTGTTAAAAGACAACGAGGAGTCACGGTGCGTCATGTTCCTGTTACGTTGCTGCTGTCTTTATGTTCAGGGTTGCAACACTGGCAGTAAATGGATTTTGTGTATTATGTTATAAGCAATGATTTTCCTATTAATTCTGAGATCCCAAGAAGCAGTTAATCCAGGCATTCCAGCCCTTCTGCCGTCGTTCTGTTTTGGCATCCAAAGAAAACAGAAAATGTAATAAATCGGTGTTTGCTGAAGCTACGTGTTACCTGTGTGGGTGTGCTGTTTTGTTTTTGCTCCAGTGTCCAGCAAATGTGGATGTTCGCACACCTGCATTAGCCTGCCCCTCTCCCCCCCCCTCCCCCTTCAAAACTGAACCACAAGAGTTTAAGCTGTCCCACAATCCAACTGGCTTCTAGTTCTATAGAGCATGGCTGTCAGATGATGATTCAAAGTTGATCACATGTATATATTATAATAATGGTAATTTGTAAAGCGCCTACCCTGCGGCTCAAAGCGCTGAACAAGCATGGTATAATACACATAATGTACATTGAGATGGACATGTTATCAGCAATAAAAATGTATATAAGAAAAAAGAAAAACTAACACTTAATGTAGCTGAGGGTTCAAGCGTAGCTATGCAAAAGATGTACACACACACACACTGTACAGACTGATAGGGGTGACAGACAATGTTGCTTAGTTGAAATATTCTGAGAAATGTCTTCAGTTTGCTTTTGAAGGAACAGAGAGTAGTAGCTGTGCCTGACCTCTTAGGGGAGGTTGTTCCAGATGTGGGGCCAAAGTGTAAAGAAGTGCAAAAGCCATGAGTTTTGCAGTTGAAGTGTTGGAATTTGAGCACGTGTGTCTGATGAAGAGCAGAGAGAGTGGGAAGGACTGTAAAGGTGTAGTAGCTCAGAAAGATAAGAGGGAGTGGAACTTGTGATTGCGTTTTAACACATGCAAGCAGTTTTGTATTTTATTTGTTCAGAAATTAGGAGCCAGTGGAGTTGCTGTTGGAGTGGTGTGCAGTTTTGATGGCATGGTGCTCTGAAAATGAGGTGTGCAGCAGTATTTTGGACTTTCTGCATTGGTTGAATTATCCACTACACACCGTGGCCATTTTGAAATGTTTGTTAAGACAGAGGAGTCTGGCTGTGCCATGGTTACCTGTAGGCAGTTGCTGGCAGAAACGCAGTACCTGGCTGGTAGCTATACCTGGCTGGTAGCTATACCTGACTGGTTGCTGTCAGAGACAATGTACCTGATCAGCACACCCTGCTGACATGGCCACTGAAGCTGATGAATAGAGCCTGGAGTTTTTTCTGGGTACTTTGGTGCACCCACTGTCCCCCGCCCTGCTGTGACTAGGGTTTGATCCCATGCTTGGTTTCATGGGATTATGATACAATATTAGACCATTGTACCCCCCCCCCCCCATGTGTTGTCCACCACAAACAAACATAATATACAGTCCCCCCTCTCATCCATATCTTATACACAGAAAGTACCACACACCATACACATTATATACAGTTCCCCCCCCCCCCCCCCCCCACCCTGGTGAAGCATCTGTTCCGTTCTCCAACGTGGTGAAAACACTTGGAGTAACTTTGGATGCGGAGCTTTCCATTGAACAACATGTCTCAGCCGTTGTCAGATCTTGTTTTTTCCACATCAGATCTCTGAGTAAAGTCCGTCCATACATCACCTACAAAGCTGCAAGCAGCATTGCTGTCTGTCTGATTTTGTCAAAGCTTGACTACTGCAATAGCCTTCTGTCGGGACTGCCCCAAAAACAGATTAAACGTCTACAGGCAGTGCAAAATGCTGCTGCAAGAACTGTCATGAAATGCAAAAAAACAGATCACATCACTCCCATTCTTAGGCAGCTTCATTGGCTTCCTATCCAGAAACGGACCCGCCACAAAATTCTCTCTGCCACTTACCGGTCAGTTCATGATAACACCCCCCTCTACCTCTCTGATCTTCTCCAAAAACACAACCCTTCTCGCCTTCTCAGATCAGCATCTAGATCTCTCCTTGATGTTCCCGGGCCCAGGGATTCCAAGACAAAGTGGTACGGCCAGCGAGCCTTCAGATATGTCGCTCCCTCCCTCTGGAATGTCCTCCCCGAGAGCATCAAGGAGAAGGACTCCATTCAGTCTTTCAGACCTTCGCTGAAAACCCATTTCTTTACCCAGGGATGATAGTCAATGCGATTGTGTACGTGCGCCGGCGCTGGTGTGTGTTTCAAGTGAAGTTGATGTTGCCATAATTACTCTGTGTGTGTGTGTGTCTTTTTTTTTTTCTGTTATCATTATTTGTAACTCTGTATATATTTTTACATTTAACTGTTATGCATAGTTCCACTTTTGGAAAGGGGTGGGTGGGTATGAGTGCATGTCCTTTGGTAGTTTTAGCTTGCGAGAGCTTACATGTATGCACTGTGTGTATCTGGCGCTGTGAACATGCAAGGTTTTGTGTGGAAGTTTTTTATGCGCTATATATAATTTGTAAATTTTCATTCATTCATTCATTCATCCACCCAATAATTATACACAAAAAAAGAACACCACACACACATACAGCACCCTCACCCCCACTCCATAATTATACACATAAGTAACATCATACACACACACACACACCCACACATATATATATATATATACACACACACACACACACAGTCCACCTCACCTTTCCACAATCATACATACAAAAAGAAGATAGCTGTCACATGTTTATTTCACTAAAAGACAGAGCAGGGACAAGCATGGAGTACACCACAGTCATGTGTTTTAACAGTACATTGTGTGCACCATGTCTTCATACTCACAGTGGCTACTTAACATCACAGTTCAATGGAAGCTTGTGCTGCTCACATCAGGATGGTCATGTACATGTATATTTTCATAAAAACACCTTATGGTTACAGTCCATTCACCTACACATCCCATACTTAACATACCAGATGACTGCATGTACACCCATTGACATACACTTTCTACACAGCCCATGGCACTTTGAAGTTAATGTAACACAGAGATAATACATCCATCAATGCCACCATCGGCACATACACAACTGTGACACCCTTGTGTTTCCACGGTGAAACCAGTTGCTCACATACACAATTGTGACACCCTTGTGTTTCCACGGTGAAACCAGTCAGTCACAATATCCCAACAAGTGAGCATGTGTCAAAGCGAGCACTGATATAACAAAACTTCCAAGCATCATTTTAAAGACAACCTCTGTAGTCTGAGAAAACTGCAGACCCCCTCAGAACAGAGGAGAAAAAATGAACCTTTTAACTTCAGCGAAGAACCTTTAATGAACCTTTTAACAAAGGTCGTACAGAAGTGGAAGACAAAATAAAGATTGATTTTTTTTGGAAATCCCAGACTGAAGTAATCAATTTTATCCAAGTGAATAATCAGTATGTATCTAAATGGGTGTACTCTGCCTTAACTATCTACCTAGATCGCCTCACTGCCACTCTGCCAGATGTCACAAACGCAGAGCAGGAAATGGTTAGAGTGAGTGGTTGCCTAACAAGCACCTCTAGCCTGTGCAAACAGCTCAAATAATATACACCACTGACACCAACCAGTTGTGTTCAGGAGTCATGTTATCACACACATCCAGTATTATTATTATTCCACCCAGTCTGTGTTTGCATTCTACCCTATCTACCACTTTGTACTCCCAGCACTGAGTTCACAGGTCAGCCACTGTATTTTGGCTGTCCATGATGTCCTTCACTCATTGGGATGAGCGGTGTTC
Source organism: Alviniconcha strummeri (assembly GCA_963584105.1). NCBI lineage: Eukaryota > Metazoa > Mollusca > Gastropoda > Provannidae > Alviniconcha > Alviniconcha strummeri. The sequence continues at coordinate 1,695,199 of OY757547.1, read as the reverse complement.
AGTCAAACATCAGGTAGGCCTGTCCCCTCTCCTGTCTGTCCATTTCCACCAGTGAGCAGCGCTCAGTCAAACATCTGGTAGGCCTGCCCCCTCTCCTGTCTGTCCATTTCCTCCAATGAGCAGCGTTCAGTCAAACATCTGGTAGGCCTGCCCCTGCTCCTGGCCGTCGGGCTGCGAGGTGTCCAGGGTGGGCACCTCCGGCTGGTAGGTCCACTTGGGGAACACACGCTTGTACAGGTACATCAGCACCACGTCCTGTGACATGGGCTTGCCGCTGAACTGGCACTTCATGTGGCCATGCGTGCCTGCAACACACACCCAGATGTACAGCCCTGGTTGGGATAAGAGGCAGCAGGGTTTGGTGTCAGACTGTGGCTACAGCATGCTAGGCAAAAAGTGCAGTGTTGCACATGGCCCGTAGGACTGTGGAGGGTCATTCTTCTAAGTGGCTGCTGTGGCCAGGGAAACAGAAAATGGATGATGGGGGTGGGGGGTGGGGGGGGGCGCGGAATCAATAACATTTTCACCATCTTAGTTAGCTACTGCAGATGAGGCTCTCAGAATATTTGTTTTCATTTATAGACTTCACATGCTGTGTCAATATTTATGCAACAGGGCCCATATGCATGATGAGCAAATAAAGTCGGATAGCCACTAATGCCAATTTGCTAAACAGTCCCTTAGTTTGGCTTTTCCACTTGCATGAGTTGTCAGTAGCCTCAGAAATGGCTATTGGCTTGTGTTTATTTTTGAGATCAAGACAGTTTTTTGTTTGACCAACAATGCAATATGCATGACGTTGAAACCTTGAAACTGATTGGGCACTGCATGACAACAGCTCAAGTTGAATGAAAGTTTACTTGATTGTAGCTGTGATGTTAGTGACCTAATGACCCCTTCCCATTCAAGATTTTCCTGTCTCCTATTCGCTGTCTGTGTTGATTATGATGTGTCTTGACGCATGAACCTAAACTGTTCTGAATAACCTGTGGTCTTCACTAGTACCTTGGGCAGTGTCAGTCCACACAAGTGTTCATTTCACCCCAAATAAAGCCTGGTGGTCATGGCAGACACAAATACTGGTAGCACACACAGCTGTACTTTTACAACTAAAATAAGTGCAGTGAGTCCATAAAAACAAAACAAAAAACAACAACACTCCTGTGCATAGAGGGTACTGTTGTCAACATTTTCGACAGTCAGAAGCTCCTGCTCACCAAAAGAAAGGAACCATTGGTTTCCTGAATCACTGCACTGAGCTGCAGGGAGGTGGACCTGAGGTTTAAGGAGAGGCTGACACTGCAGGGAGGTGGATCTGAGGTTTAAGGAGATGCTGACACTGCAGGGAGGTGGACCTGAGGTCTCAGGAGTTAAAGGCCGACACAGCAGGGAGGTGGGCATGAGGTTTAAGGAGTTAAAGGCAAACACTGCAGGGAGGTGGACCTGAGGTTTAAGGAGTTAAAGGCAAACACTGCAGGGAGGTGGACCTGAGGTTTAAGGAGTTAAAGGCAAACACTGCAGGGAGGTGGACCTGAGGTTTAAGGAGTTAAAGGCAAACACTGCAGGGAGGTGGGCCTGAGGTTTAAGGCCGACATAGCAGTGGATGTGGGCCCGAGGTTTAAGGAGTTAACGGCTGACAATGCATAACACATACTTGCTAGCCAAGGCCATTCCCAGGGACAGCACAGCTTTGTCAGCTGGTGCCACTTGCACAACCACTTACCCAGAGGCTCCAGAATCCGGCCTCGGCGTCCCATCTTGGTGCGAAGCTCTATCTTCTTGAAGTACATGATGTCCTCTGAAACATAAAACAAGCCACACGCTTTAATTTTTTAACATATGTTTGTAACTGTTAACTGTTACATATGCACATCCTCTAAATTTATTAGGGACTCTCATAACCTCCCCATTTCCCCCATCAAGGAAAAAAGACAGAGGTGGTGGTGGTAGAGGCTCTGGAAAAAAAGCAGCAGAAAGGTAGAACTCAAAAATGTAGGATTCCCAGCAGTTGCTAAAGCATGTACAGCTATATTCTGACTACTCCAGATGGAGTTTCCAAGTGAAAACCACTGATAGCTCTGTGTTCTCTGCAAATGCAACTCACTGCGAGAAAAGAGAGAGAGGGAGAGATAGATAGAAGGCGGGAGGGAGAGAGGGAGAGGAACAGAAGAGAATACAGAAATGGGGTAGCAGAACCCAGTCACACTGTGGCATGTGTGCACACACACTGTGTCAGTCCACTAACCTCTGTTGAAGAACATGAAGCGAACGACAGACTTTTTCACGTTCATCTTGAACTGGTCCCCACTGAGGATGACGCGCTTGACGATGATCCGGTCTGGGTCCACAGACAGGAGTGATCCGCTACCCACGACCTGCTCACGGCCTTCACACACAAAAAAAACGGCAAACATAATGTGCACAGCAACGCAGCCCATGTGCTGCTGAAGGTGCTTACAGATACACAATACAATTACCATGACAGAGATATTTCTATTCAACCTCCAGGCCTAACATCTAAGACCCAGAAGAAGATGGGGAGGGGGTGGGTAAGTAAGTAAGTAATTTGGTGTTTTACGCACAGTCAACCGTTACGGTTATCTCAGGGTGTTACATATTTTGTCGGTACACAATATCTGTGAAAAATATGTCCATGTTAAAAACTAACATTTAGATTCTCTTTTTTTTAAACTGTTGTAAGCAGTGGGTAAAACAAAAACTGAAAACTTTTTCTCAAAGATATATCTGCTTTGTCAAGTCAATCCAAAAACCAATCACTTCGCAAACGTAAAACAGAAATCCATGTATAAACATTAGACAACAATTCTCAAACTGTTAGTCTCTTCAATATTGCCCCTGTTTAGAGAGCTCATAAGGCTAGGACAGGGGGGGGGGGGGGGGGGGGTGCAACTCTTGCATGGGGTATGTTGTGCTGGGATCAGGCTTCACGTTCCACTGTGGAGTATGCATCTGTCACAAAATGCACAACTTTGATTATTTAATAACTTCAACTGAACATCAAAGTTTCTGGCAGCTGATTGCGATGTTCCTGCCAGGGTCAATGAAACTGATGGTTCAGAATACCGAGACATAAAAAAGGGTTGGAGCCTAGAGATATAAAAAAGGGGTGGAGTATGAAGAATTAAAAAGGGTGGAGCCTAGAGACATAAAAAAGGGGTGAGTATCAAGACATAAAAAAGATGAAGTACAGAAACATAAAAAAGGGCTGTGTATGGAGACATAAAACAGGCGCATTCTAAAGACAGCAAACAGAAGTGGAATCTAGAGACTATCCGCTCTCACCCATGTCATCCACTTTGAAGACCAGAACAGGGCAAGGGCCAAAGGTCACGGGAGCAAACACAGACATCACCACCATGTCTTGGTGGGGCAGGAACCGCTCCATCTGAAAGAGCAAACAACTTACTTCAGGTTCTAAAGTACTTCCATTTCTGGTCTTAAAAGTACTTCAGTTTCTGGTTACAAAGCACTTTACTCTCTGGTCATAAAGAACTCCAGTCTCTGATTCCAAAGTACTTCAATCTCTGGTTACAGAGTATTGCAGTCTCTGATTCCAGACCTCTGGTGACAAAGCAACCACCCATGCTGACAGGCCAGTCTGACAGGCTAATACCTGTGCTTGTCTCCCTGTCCATGCTGGTAGACCAGTCTGACAGGCTATGTACCTTGTGCTTGTCTCCCCACCCAAGCTGGCAGGCCAGTTTGACAGGCTATGTACTTGACCTTGTCTACCCACCCATGCTGGCAGGCCAGTCTGACAGGCTACATACTGTGTGCTTGTCTCCCTGAACATGCTGGCAGGCCAGTCTGATAGGCTATGCATTGTGTGCTTGTCTCCTGGCCCATGCTGGCAGGCCAGTCTGACAGGCTACACACCTTGTGCTTGTCTCCCCGCCCATGCTGGCAGGCCAGTCTGACAGGCTACACACCTTGTGCTTGTCTCCCCGCCCATGCTGGGAAAAGATGGGGCAGGCGGAGAAGCGGCGGAAGCCCACTTGGAACACCAGACGGGTCTTGGACTTGATGGTGTCTGTACAGTTCACGTCCCGCTTGATGGAGAAATGCAGGACAGACATCAACTGTTCACAGGGCAGCAGGCCGAACATGACGATAGGGCTGCCAGGCTGGTAGGTTTCTGCAATGCACACCACCGGATGCATGGGTACTTCAACATGCACAGCAAAGCAATTGCAATGTCAAAGTAGAAGGAACATTCAGGATGTACCTCTGGCGGAGTTTATGTACCTTGTATTTACTCGCATGCCACGTGAGTTATCCTAGGTGACTTTGTTGTGTTTGTGTGGTGTCTTTTGAGCTCTAAAAATTCCTTTGTTTGCTGACTCATCAAAGCAGAAAGAGCAACAAGCAACACCCCCCCCCTCCCCAATCACCTCAATAAGTAAGAACCAATGACAAACTCACCCCGTTCTTGCGGTCATTGTTGTTGGTCTTTTTCCTGTTTCTCTTTCATGCTGTGTCTGTGAGAGCACTATTTTTCACCATGACATGAACAGGACTTGTACACAGATACTGAGAGATCTACAAGTCTACAGTCAACACCATCATCATCTGAAATGCACTCCAGTGACCTGCCCCACATCATCAAGTTTTTGGTCTTTTCATGTTTTTTGCATCATCATCCCAAATGCATGCCAATGTGCTGCCCCACCTTGTCACGTTTCTGGCTTTTCCACGTCTTTGGCACCATCATCCCAAATGCACACCGACGTGCTGCCCCACATCACGTTTCCGCCTCTTTTCCTCTCTCATAATCTGTTCTCTCCTGCAAATCTGTTCTCCACTGGATATTTTAAGAGGCACAAAGCAGGTTTCCAAATGAAATATCCAGCCAGGGAAAGTTGACACAGAGACTATGTCCAGACAGCATCCTCACCGGGCAGCTTGCAAGACACAGCAGAAGAGAATGGACCCCAAAACACGCAGACCTAGAAAGGGTCTACTTGGTGGCACATACTTAGTTTTCTGGGGCCCTCATTAAAAAAAGGTTGTGTGCAGGATGGGGTCCACTGATCCAAAGGAAGCAACATGATAAATTCCACCACCACTTTTCTGTAAAGAGTTGCTGCTGCTCTTACTACAAAACTGAGTCAACTCCAATGTTACCGCTATCATATTATGTCACACATTTTGTGTCATATCATGATGTTGACAGTGAGGTCTTTTGCCTGTGCTATCAGAAGTTCAAATGCTTAAATGGCGAGCTGTTCTATGTCCATGAACAGTGTTTTCCCAACTTTGCTGAAGATCCATGGACACAGAACAGGTACATAACTTGTGAATTTCACAGTTAATTATTTCCCTTTGGATTGGGTGCTTTATTACTGTGGTGACTCAGTAAGGTACAGGATTTTAACTTTTCTCTCTTAATTTATCAGACAATACAGTCTTACCTTCCTAAAATGAATTGGTGTGTAACAATTCATCTGTCTGTTTATTTGATACTTTTTTAAGGCTTAAAATAGTGTACCTCCACTGAGTTAAACATGTGTTGGATGGGTAGAAGCATTCAAAAACATATAATCTCAAATTAAGGATTTTGCTTTCAAATGACTTGTTCATTGCTGTACTGAATTCGTGAGTTGCATCAGTGAATCAGGATGTGCTTAGATCAATGGTGGCTCAGCTGTAACCAACTGACCTACTGGCTCCCTGGAATGAGGCAGTCTCTGATAGCTATCTCATCAAAACTCCCCATGAAATAAGGCAATCTCTGTCAGCTATCTCATCAAAACTCCCCATGGAATAAGGCAGTCTCTGTCAGCTATCAAAACTCCCCATGGAATAAGCATGGGTGAAAGTTGTTAATTCTTGAAATACAGAAGGGGGTAACACCACTTTTTCCACTGAGCAATTTTAGCAAATGTGTTGTTGTTTTGTGGCTTCTCCTTGCAACAAAAGTTAAACTGAGCATACATCAAAGGCTATTGTTGGGAATATTTAAATATGTATAAATGAAGCTGAATAACTAATATCACCAAGTGTATATGATGAACAGTTACAGAACAAAGTATAGGTTAACCAAGTCTCACTCCCCAGACATTCGGACAGGACTCTCAATGTAATACAAACTGAAATAAATAACAACCAAGAAATTTCTTCCATCAAAGGATCATTTGCATTAGTATACAAGCATTAATAACTTTACTAGTACTACTGCATAATCATACTGACCTTACTTCACATAACAGATGCAGATGTTGCCTGCTTCCTACTCCTGATTGAATGTGCCTCAGCAAAATTATTAATACTATAATAGTAACGACTGCAATTAATGATTTTACTTTTCAGTGGGATACTCCTTGTCTTTGCAACATGCAAATTTTCCGCTGTCAGTGTCACTGAACTTCCATTCAACTTCTGTTATAAAAAAAATCTGCTGTCAAAGTACTGTTTCACTTTCCCTGAACTATTCTAAGTAGTTGCTCTTGATTCTCTGTCTATGGTTCTCAGATTGCAAGAGCCCTCTGTCTATGGGTATCTATTTATACGAGGTTTCTTGAAGAAGGATCTGATGTCCACCGCTGAGCCCAGTTCCTTTCTCCTTTTCATTGGTTTTTTAGTTGATAATTTTTAGTTTTTTTAAGTTGCAACCCTCAGCTCATGGAACTTCGACACCAATGTTGAAACAGTACTCTGTCCACATCCATCTCCTGAATCCACTTCCATTTGTTTTTTACATTTTTGTCAATGGTGATGGAAAGATCATAGCCCTCTGACAAACACGTCATTTTTTTTCAAACTGCTCTGGACTTCTCAGATGTATAAAGCAGGGATCCCACCAATTCACAAATTTTTTCACCACTTCCAGCAACGCGTGTGCACACGTTAGCTTCAGAAAACATGGATCTGCAAGTGGTCAGGTGTATGGATCGGACCAGGTTGCAGAACGAAATTGAAACAAAACAAAATATTTAATTTTTCTTTTGCTCGAGAAATTGTCAAAATATTGAAATTTCCATATGCACATTTCAATTTTATGAATCTCCATATAAATATGGATGTACTTTCACCCATGCATAAGGCAGTCTCTGACAGCTGTCCCATCAAAACTTACAGTAACAACCAGCCACACTTGACTGACAATGGCCACACCAAAGAGGCTGTCACTCACCCATGAACGCCTTGGGCACCCCTTTGATGTGCACAGTGATGTACAGGCCCATCTGAAAGAAGTAAGTGTTCACTCTTACTGTTAAACATCTGAAAGAAGCAAGTGTTCACTCTTACTGTTAAACATCTGAAAGAAGTAAGTGTTCACTCTTACTGTTAAACATCCGAACGAAGTGTTCACTCTTACTGTTAAACATTTGAAAGAAGCAAGTGTTCACTGCCACTGCAAGACAGCTGTGTGTGAAACAGTGGGCTTATTTCTCCATCACTCACACAAGGGTAAAACACATGGGTAAAACACTGAAACACAAAGATAAAACACACAAATCAAACACACGGGTAAAAACACACTGAAAGATGAGGGTAAAAACACCCTGAAAGACGAGGGCAAAAACATGCTGAAACACAGTGGTAAAACCCACTGAAACACACAGTAAAATGTACAGCAGAACTCTCACAAGGCAAACTGACAATAAAATCCTGCTATGAAAGTCAGAGCACTCACAGCAGCCCTTTCCCTCTTTCTCTGCACTATAGGTTTGGCTGTGAAGGCAATTTAGTTTAGGCTCTATGAGAGAATTTCCACAAGACATAACACTGACAGTCCTGGCCCCAGGGAACACACCATTACCTACAAGGGGAAAGCCTCCATTTTCCAAACACTGAGAACTGATGGGCTGTGTAGTCCCATTCCAACTGAGCTGGGGTCACTCAGACAACTGCTGCATCGCATCCGGTCATTTCCCATTACGCTCCACAATGGTTACCACTCTCCCATAAACAGGACACACTGGTCATCATATAATGGATTGCTTCTGTGTACTTAAGTTCAACACAGCTTAAAGCCCTAAAAAAGCTCAAAACAGACAATCTTATCCCATAATTGTTAAAGAAGAGAGAAAAAAGCACATATAAACACTGAACACATCACCCATGACCACATCACGACTGTCTCTGGCACCCAGCAGGTCAGACCTTCCCTGGGTTCTACTCACCGCCACGCTGTTGGTCAGCTCTGTTTTCATGATCTTCTTCTTCAGCAGCTTGATGTTGCCCTGCCTGTAGATGCGCTGGTAGTCCGCTGGCAGCTCCTCGTCCTTGTCCCAGGGGGACGTGCGGAAACTTGCCAGACCGCGGTACCTGTAGCAAGCCAAGCTTCAAATCAACCACCATCACCGAGAGATAGCCAGAAACTTCACAGGCTGCGACATACCCAGTCAGCCAAGCATGAAGCCAAGCATGGTCACCGAGAGACAGCCAGAAACTTCACAGGCTGCGACATACCCAGTCAGCCAAGCATGAAGCCAAGCATGGTCACCGAGAGACAGCCAGAAACTTCACAGGCTGCGACATACCCAGTCAGCCAAGCATGAAGTCAAGCATGGTCACCAAGAGACAGCCAGAAACTTCACAGGCTGCGACATACCCAGTCAGCCAAGCATGAAGCCAACCACAGGCATTGACAGATGGCTAAAAACACCACAGACTGCAACACACCTAGTCAGCCATGTACTATACCTAGTCAGCCATGTACTATACCTAGTCAGCCAAGCATGGAGTCAGCCATGGTTACTGAGGGATGGCCAAAACATCACAGACTCCAGGAATCTAGCACAAGGAACGTATGAACAAACTCACATAACCCGACTAATGTCCAACAGTGCCAACCCAGGTTAAAATTGCTCTTTCTTTTCCTTCCTTCTTTTTCAGTGTACTGAAGCATAGCCATTCACAACAGGTCTCACAGCAGACACAGAACACATTAGCATGACAAGGACCATGGAACCTGCCAGGCATGGCCAACATTAGTGTAAAGTATGGGGAACAGGGGTAGCTCAGTGGTTAGAGCGCCGGACTTGAGATCAAAAGGTTGTCGGTTCGAATCCCTGCTGGAGCGGCGGGAGAATTTTCTTCTCCAGGGTCCACTTTCTGTGCTGACTCTTTATTTCCATATCCATTCCACCCCTGTGTTACCGCAGTAGCACATAAAAGACCCGGGTCATTCTGCCAAAAGCGCAGATGGCAGGTTACAGCTAAACATGCATACACCTTAAGTCCGTGGCTTTGCTTGAAGTGACATGCTGCATGGTGTACACACAACGTGACGAGATAGCAGCAGCTTCATGTGCCGATGTGGTACCAGCCATGCCAGCAATGTAAGTACACCACTTCGGTGGATGTTGAAAAATGCGCTATAAAAAGCTATTTACTCATGTAGAATCACATGCGAGCACAGTGAGTCTGTTCGAGAGCAGAGAATAGCGCTATATAAAAGCGATCAATAATATAATAATAATTAGTAATACCCCTTTAAAAACAACCCAGAATAAAAATTTAAAAAAATCCCTGGAGGGTACTCTTTCAATGCAGTCTTTCAACAAACTTAAACTGTAAAACAAAATGAAGGCTTTGTCTGAAGACCTGGTCTGAAGACAGACTGCGGCCTGAAGACAGACTGCGGCCTGAAGACAGACTGCGGCCTAAAGACAGCCTGCGGCCTGAAGACAGCCTGCGGCCTGAAGACAGACTGCGGCCTGAAGACAGAAGACAGACTGTGGCCTGAAGACAGACTGCGGCCTAAAGATAGACTATGGCCTGAAGACAGACTGTGGCCTAAAGACAGACTGTGGCCTGAAGACAGACTGTGGCCTGAAGACAGACTGCAGCCTAAAGATAGACTGTGGCCTAAAGATAGACTGTGGCCTGAAGACAGACTGTGGCCTGAAGACAGACTGCAACCTAAAGATAGACTGTGGCCTAAAGATAGACTGTGGCCTGAAGACAGACTGCAGCCTAAAGAAAGACTGTGGCCTGAAGACAGACTGCAGCCTAAAGATAGACTGTGGCCTGAAGACAGACTGGCCTGAATAAAAGGTAGCTGCTGTACTGCGGCTGAGGACTGGCTGGCGTTACCTGGCGAAGCGCTCACGGGCCGGCACGTCATGAGGGGTCTCCACCTCGTCAGGGAACAACATGTGCTCCCGCTCCTCCCGCCTCTGCTGTAACCTGCACAACAGTCACATGGAAGTCAGTGCATGGAAACGCTCCTCTCTGAACTCCTGCACAAGTCACATGGAAGTCAGTGCATGGAAACGCTCCTCTCTGAACTCCTGCACAAGTCACATGAAAGTCAGTGCATGAAAACGCTCCTCTCTGAACTCCTGCACAAGTCACATGAAAGTCAGTGCATGGAAACGCTCCTCTCTGAACTCCTGCACAAGTCACATGGAAGTCAGTGCATGGAAACGCTCCTCTCTGAACTCCTGCACAAGTCACATGAAAGTCAGTGCATGGAAACGCTCCTCTCTGAACTCCTGCACAAGTCACATGAAAGTCAGTGCATGGAAACGCTCCTCTCTGAACTCCTGCACAAGTCACATGGAAGTCAGTGCATGAAAACGCTCCTCTCTGAACTCCTGCACAAGTCACATAGAAGTCAGTGCATGGAAACGCTCCTCTTTGAACTCCTGCACAAGTCACATGGAAGTCAGTGCATGGAAACGCTCCTCTCTGAACTCCTGCACAAGTCAAATGGAAGTCAGTGCATGGAAACACTCCTCTCTGAACTGCTGCACAACAGTCACGTGGAAGTCAGTGCATGAAAACGCTCCTCTCTGAACTCCTGCACAAGTCACACGGAAGTCAGTGCATGGGAACACTCCTCTCTGAACTCCTGCATGACAGTCACATGGAAGTCAGTGCATGGGAACACTCCTCTCTGAACTCCTGCACAACAAACCCATCAACCTGCACAACAAATGTCACACCTGTCAGTGCATGTAAACGCTTGTCTGAACTCTTTCATATCTACAACTTTCTCACCCTCTCAGATCACCATCTAGATATCTCCTTATCTTCTCAGGCCTCAGACAAGTTGGTTCGGCCAGCAAACCTTCAGGTGTGTGGCTCCCTCTCTACCACAACTGGGAGCACCAAACAAAGTCCTTCTATTCAGTCTTTCAAAATCAAAGCTTACTTCCCTGAAGTCTGATTTTCTCTAAATGCCAGGGACATTTTCTCTCTTGTGATGATGGTGGTGGCAGTAGTTCTAATGGTAATGCTGGTGGTGTGTGTGTGTGTGAGTATGTGTGGTGTGTGTGTGCGAGAGAGCGAGAGCGAGAGAGAGAGAGAGAGAGAGAGAGAGAGAGAGAGAGAGAGAGAGAGAGAAAAGCGTGCCCTGTAACATATATGAATGTGATTTTTCTCTTGTCCTTGTATGCGTTTAGCTGCTATATGTGCTGATGTCTCCACTTTCCTCATTAATGTTTGAATTTTTAGTCTCTGTGGGTTGTACTGCTGAGATTTTTTATCCAGTATTTTTAGCTCACAAGTGCATCTCTGTGTACTAGGCAGTGTGAACATCCACACATGCTGATAGGAGTGGACGGCTCGTTTCCTTGCTACAGCTTTACTCCGGGAGAGTGCTCTAAATGCTGTCAATAGTGTTCATCATTTAAACACCAAAACGTGGCAAAGAGTTGTGAGCCTGTCTGCCTTAATGGTAAGGCACTCAGCTGACAAGCAGACAGTTGTCAGTTTGATTCCACTCTGGCTCTCCTTTCTCTTCAAAACTTGTCATTTGTGGGCACCGTCTTGTGACCAGCACCTCTCTGGGGGCAACTTGGCATTAAACAAGTCTAAGGAACGAACAAGACACAGATAATTTATGATGAAAGTGGTCAACATGTGCATTTGTCTTTTTAAAAATTTGCTTTCAAGACCAGCTGAGAAAACACCATGCACACTTTACTGATCACAGTAATTTTACAGCCAATGATTTCAGCTTATGCCAAACTTCAAACCATCATGGAGAAGCAGTTCTACAACACTCACTGTCTCTGCTCAGCCTCCAAGTCAAAACGCACGTCGTATTTCTCATCCCCGCCTTCTGTGGCTGTCATCTGCAAACAACAATCTTTTTTTCACGCAGGCTTTTGATTCACACAACAGCATAAACATACACGACAAAAACTCATCTAATATGGATCAGCTTGTCAGCCCCTCAAACAACAAATGACAATAATGTTTGCCAAAAAAAAGAACTTCACTGACTGCAACAGATTCTGCGTCCTCCTCACTGCCGCTGCTGCACGACACCCAGGACTCCTCGTCTGACTCCGCCTCCATTGCCTCCCCCTCTGCTTCATCGTCGTCATCCTCATCCTGCAACACAGATGATCCCAACCAGCTGCATAAAAAAAGTGTGCATGCACTTTCCACTCAGCGCAACAGGTTCAAGTAGAAAAGATGCACAAACACAAGAACTTGTGGTCCACATGGCCATTACATTGGACAAGACTTCAGGCCAAACATGGGATGCTGTGTCTACAAGGCCCCTCAGCCTCCTTAACCGCATGGCCCCAGACCAGACGCTGCCATTTCTCTACGAAATCCCATCCAAAGGGAAGTAACTGGGTCAAATATCCCAGTATACAACTTTAAGCATCAATAATAAACACCAAATAAATTTCAGCTCACTTTGTATTTTTCCCAGTTTGCAAATATTGTTCTTTATATCCAACAGTTTTTGGGGTTTTTTCACTCAAAAATGGAAGCATAAAAAATACCAAATCAGAAATGTCTGCATCTGAATGTCAGGTCTTAGGGTGCCTACAGGATAACCAACATAGCAAAATTTCCAGTTTCAATCTCCAAAGATGAAGCTCTGTGAGTTTCTTAGGGTGCCCAGTGTAAGCAACTGAGCTGAATTTGCAGTTCAAATCTCAAAGGATGAAGCTCCAACGCCACTGCTAACAGTAGGGCTTTTGTTTATTTTTGTGAATCAATCGCGTGTCCATCTCGCAACTTTGAAAATTCACAGCGTTTCCCAGTCTCCACTGAACTTTGAGCTAAGGACATCACTGGAAGTAGTAAATAATAGCAGAAATGAGGCTACAAGTCTTGCGAGCATCGCGGTCCTATTTGCATAAGCCGGGATGCCAGTATGGAGCGTCTGCTAACCAGCCACTACCGGGCGGTCTGGGGTCATGCAGTAAGAAAAAAGAGCGAGCAGTGAAGGGCGGTCTGGTGCAAAGTGAGTTAATTCTGGTACAGGGGTTGGGGGGGGGGTATAGATACAGTGTTCAGCATGAAACAAGGCCCACCTCCAGGTCACTGTCGTGTTACAGGGGTTGGGGGGGGGGGGGGGGGGGGTATAGATACAGTGTTCAGCATGAAACAAGGCCCACCTCCAGGTCACTGTCGTGTTACAGGGGTTGGGGGGGGGGGGGGGGTAAAGATACAGTGTTCAGCATGAAACAAGGCCCACCTCCAGGTCACTGTCGTGTTACAGGGGTTGGGGGGGGGTATAGATACAGTGTTCAGCATGAAACAAGGCCCACCTCCAGGTCACTGTCGTGTTACAGGGGTTGGGGGGGTGCGGGGGGGGGGGGGGGGTATAGATACAGTGTTCAGCATGAAACAAGGCCCACCTCCAGGTCACTGTCGTGTTACAGGGGTTGGGGGGGGGGGGGGGGGGGTATAGATACAGTGTTCAGCATGAAACAAGGCCCACCTCCAGGTCACTGTCGTGTTACAGGGGTTGGGGGGGGGGGGGGGGTATAGATACAGTGTTCAGCATGAAACAAGGCCCACCTCCAGGTCACTGTCGTGTTACGGGGCTTGGGGGGGGTGGGGGGGTGGGGGGTATAGATACAGTGTTGAGCATGAAACAAGGCCCACCTCCAGGTCACTGTCGTGCAGCCAGCTAGCCTGGTATTCAGACACCCCCTTCAGCTTCAGCTTCTTCATTCGCTTCTTGGCAGCATCTGCACACAGAGTGGGAGGGAACTCAAATCACCATGCTGACAGCAGCAGGCACGTTTCAACCCAAATCACCATGCTGACAGCAGCAGCCATGTTTCAACCCAAATCACCATGCTGACAGCAGCAGCCATGTTTCAACCCAAATCACCATGCTGACAGCAGCAGCCATGTTTCAACCCAAATCACCATGCTGACAGCAGCAGCCATGTTTCAACCCCAATCACCATGCTGACAGCAGCCATGTTTCAACCCCAATCACCATGCTGACAGCAGGCACGTTTCAACCCCAATCACCATGCTGACAGCAGGCACGTTTCAACCCCAATCACCATGCTGACAGCAGGCACGTTTCAACCCCAATCACCATGCTGACAGCAGGCACGTTTCAACCCAAATCACCATGCTGACAGCAGGCACGTTTCAACCCCAATCACCATGCTGACAGCAGCCACGTTTCAACCCAAATCACCATACTGACAGCAGGCACGTTTCAACCCAAATCACCATGCTGACAGCAGGCACGTTTCAACCCAAATCACCATGCTGACAGCAGGCACGTTTCAACCCCAATCACCATGCTGACAGCAGCCACGTTTCAACCAAACACATGCAGGCAATTACAGCCATAAAAACAACAACAACAAAGTTGCCAGATTCCCTACCTAACAGTCCCTGCCAAAAAGCCAACTGTAGGGTTTTTGTCATGACTGGCTGTAAAGTGAAATGCTTCTGCATTTTATCTAACTGCCAGCCAAATCCATGACAATCATTCTGTGCATGGTCTTGTCAGTGTACCTATGAACCATACACAGTCTGAACTTGATCAAATCAGGTCCACAGAAGAAAACATCACTTTCACTCCCGCCTTTCCAGCACATCTGTGATCTTGCTTAATTCTAAACTAGGGCAGCAATGGCAAACGAAAGGCCAAGGGAGTTAAAACCTGCAAAGCTAAAACCCATCCAGGGTAAGACCCACTCTTGCAAGACCCAGACAGCATGGACCCAGAGCGCTAGGACCCAGACAGGACCCTGAGAGCTGGGACCCAGGTAGCTAGGACCCACCTGGGCTAAGACCCAGAGAGCAAAAAGTAAATATCCCTGCACTGTACCATCTGCCTCGTCCAGTTCTTCAGCGGTGGGCCAGGTCTGCTCATCCTGCATTGTGTCCACCTCCACCTCACTCTCCAAGGAGATCTGCTTTGTGGGGTCAGGTCGGGCCAGCACCCGGGAAGCCTCATCCACGTCCATGGATGACACCTGAAACACCACACACTGATGTTAACACATCATGACAAACACCACACACTGATGTCAACACATCATGACAAACACCACACACTGATGTCAACACATCATGACAAACAGAAGACGCTGATGTCAACACATCATGACAAACAGAAGACACTGATGTCAACACATCATGATAAACACCACACACTGATGTCAACACATAACAACAAACAGCACACACTGATGTCAACACATCATGACAAACAGCACACACTGATGTCAACACATCATGACAAACAGCACACACTGATGTCAACACATCATGACAAACACCACACACTGATGTCAACACATCATGACAAACAGCACACACTGATGTCAACACATCATGACAAACAGAAGACACTGATGTCAACACATCATGATAAACACCACACAGTGATGTCAACACATAACAACAAACAGCACACACTGATGTCAACACATAACAACAAACAGCACACACTGATGTCAACACATAATGACAAACAGAAGACACTGATGTCAACACATCATGACAAACAGCACACACTGATGTCAACACATCATGACAAACAGCACACACTGATGTCAACACATCATGACAAACACCACACACTGATGTCAACACATCATGACAATCAGAAGACACTGATGTCAACACATCATGACAAACAGAAGACACTGATGTCAACACATCATGACAAACACCACACACTGATGTCAACACATCATGACAAACAGCACACACTGATGTCAACACATCATGACAAACAGAAGACACTGATGTCAACACATCATGACAAACACCACACACTGATGTCAACACATCATGACAAACCATCATTACAAACAGCACACACTGATGTCAACACATCATGACAAACCATCATTACAAACAGCACACACTGATGTCAACACATCATGACAAACCATCATTACAAACAGCACACACTGATGTCAACACATCACACTGATGTCAACACATCATGACAAACACCACACACTAACAAAAATGTAGACAATCTCAGCCCAACTCACAAGACACTATCTTGAGATAACATAATAATATGCAATGACACAAAATAGTCATGAAATGACACGCTGATATGACATGACACAAACCAGTTATGAAATGATGCACAATGATATGACACAAACTAGTGATGATACACAACAATATGACATAACAACTTTATTGCCAAGTGTCAGTGCTGTTGTACTAGGCATGTTCTGTGGTGCCAAGTACACTCATCACATGCCAGTCATAAAACATCATTAAATTACAGCAAACAAACACCCAGGTCAAAAGTCATTCACAAATAAAATATAAACAGTCTGACTGACATGAAACTGTGCATATCACATAAAAATTGCCTCTGCACAAGGTCCACCTCTTGAAAATTACTGTCCTAATGAAAGCAATTATAAAAATTACAACAAAATTAATTAACCCGACCGGCTTACTCAGCTGCCCACTATCACCCTGTTTTACTCCCATAAACACAAAATGATATGACATGGCACAAAATGATATGACATGGCACACAAGATATGACATGGCACACAATGACATGACATGGCACACAATGACATGGCTGGCCGGATACAAGCCAGCTCCAGCACAGGAACAAGAGGCAGGCACCTTTGCAGACTTTGGCTTGTGAAGCACCAGGGGGTGGGGGTCTGTGGCCGAGTCAATCTGTGCGATCTGGTAGGTTCCCCATCCCACCACATGCACCAGTCTGTCTGCGGACAGGTCACTTCCACGCAGGTACCCAGACAACTTCAGCGTCCCCTCTGAGGCCTGCAACACAGCAACAATCTGAACACCAGCAACACCTCATGCTGCAGTAACACCTCATGCTGCAGCAACATCTCATGCTGCAGCAACACCTCATCCTGCAGTAACTCCTCATCCTGCAGTAACTCCTCATCCTGCAGTAACATGTAGTCCTGCTGTAGTACCTCATCCTGCTGTAACACCTCATTCTGCAAACACCTCATACTGCAGTGACACTTCATTGTGCAGTAACATGATGTTGTGCAGTTACACCTCATCCTGCAGTATTACCTCATTCTGCAGTGACACCTCATTCTGAAGTATTACCTCATTCTGCAGTGACACCTCATCCTGCAGTAACACCTGAGGATAATATCAGCTACAGCTAAGTGACAGAAAAACTAAAACATACTTTGACACTTTGTAGACACTTCCTCGAAAGTCCTCAAAGAACAGTCCAGATCACTATTACCACCCGAATCACTATCATCAGCCAAATCACTATCATCAGCCAAATCACAAACACAAGGCATCAGCCAAATCCCCATCGTCAGTCATTGCCCAAACCAGCTGGACTAAACCTCTTGGCGACAGCTCATCACAAGACGTTACCATGACGACTTACCTGCGCACTCTCTGCCTCAAAGCTGAGTGCCTCAGCCAGGAGATGGGGTCGCACTTCCCGAAAGTGAACAGGCTTGGTCTTGCCTTCCGTCAACTTGCGCACAATCAGCGCAGCATCCTGCTGCGTGTCCAGAGAGTGAACTGCGCTGTCTGGGAATCTGATCAAAGAGCAGAACATCGCTGAAGCTACGGCTGTCACCATGTCTGGTACGCTGTTCAGCTTGACACTGCTGGTGTAACTACACTTCTTCTCCATGCTACAATTTGTGCAAGCACCCCCCACCCCAAATTCAGACATTATATATGTACTGCCCTTGCACATAGAACTGTACTGATAAAGAAATGTTTATTTCTATTTTTGCTGTTTACACTGATCAAGTCTCGAATACTGTGTTTTTGTTTCACTTGGTTGACAGGCTGCTAAGACAGGTGTTTGCCTGGCAGTTTAAGTTGACAATGTCTCGCTCAATGGACTTTTGACAGCTGGTCTGTCACACAGGTTGCCCTCCAAACACACTACCGTGCTAGTGTGCAGAAACAGTGTGTCAGTCAGCACCAGCACTGGGCATCTTGCAAAGCCCCCCACCCCTCCCCCCACCAGTCAGTGTGTGCAGGAACAGTGTCAGCACCAGGTGTCTTGCACAGCCCCCCCCCTCCCCCCCGTCAGTGTGTGCAGGAACAGTGTCAGCACCAGGTGTCTTGCACAGCCCCCCCCCCCATCAGTGTGTGCAGGAACAGTGTCAGCACCAGGTGTCTTGCACAGCCCCCCCACCCCCCCCCCCCCCCCCATCAGTGTGTGCAGGAACAGTGTCAGCACCAGCACTGGGCATCTTGCACAAAAGCCAGCCTGGACTTCAGCTGGGCTCAGGGCACTCACTTTACACACACTGACTGACTGAAGGGGCCAGTCAACTGGCCTAGGCTTGATGGCTGACCTGATCACATTCTCTACACTGCCTTCCTGCTCTGTCACAATAGCGACAATGAACACTAAAAAAACACCAACACCACCAACAACAAAAAACGCTGACAAACTTATTCCAGTTTTCACCACATGTGTGTGTGTGTGTGTGTGTGTGTGTGTGTGTGTGTGTGTGTGTGTGTGTGTGTATGTGTGTGTGTGTGTGTGTGTGTGTGTGTGTGTGTCTAAACCCCCCACTAGAAAAAGCTGCATCAACAAGCACAGCTGTGGAAGGAAGAAAAGCCAGCCAAAGAACACAGCCAAAGCCAAGCCAGAGGAGGACGCCAACAGGAAACCCACCTCTTCTGCAGCTCTCTGTTCATCACCTTCCTGGCTTCAACAGCTTTTTTGTGGGCAAGCTCCTTGAAACCCTTCACAAGGAAATAAAGGTGATCACATGTACACATGTATTGCTCTTTCTGTAGGAAGACTGAAGATGCTCCTTACACCTGCACCCCAAGCTGGCGCTCCAGCCTAACGGTGAGTGCCGGTGGCACAATTCCACGTGACATTACCGCCCAGTGACAATACTGCCTGAGGAATGCTACACGGAACTTAATAATAATACTGATCATGCAAGTTTCTGTGGCACATGATCCCCAGCCAAATCTAAGCCAGACTAAGGCAAATCTAAGCCAGACTAAGGCAAATCTAAGCCAGACTAAGGCACAACATGTGCAAAGATGCAAGAATGTGTATAACTACATACAAGAGACAAAACAAAAGGTTTCCAGCTGCAGGACCACCAAGCCATGTAGGAATTTACAAATTACATACAGCAATTGCAAATAAACACAGTCTCTCTCTTCTTCAGATTTGCTCTGTTTAAGGTCTTCTGGATCTAAATATAATGCCTCAATAACCATGTATTTCTTCTTCTTTTCTACACTCTGATCTAAATACAGTCATGACCAAACTCAGATCTGAGCACACATGTAATACAAGCAGACAAATTTTTTCATGTACCTCACATCTAGAAAAAGAAGTACATCAGCATAATCTGTACACATGCACACATCCACTCACCCACAGGTGGGATAGGTGACTTTAATAACATAAACATGCAGATTTGAAGAGATGAGTTTCTACGGCTTGCTTGAAAGAAGATGTGGATGGTGAATGACAAACATCATATGGTAATGAGCTCCACTGTGTTGGAACCGTGAAAGAAAAAGCTCATTGTCAACAAGTTTTGTTTTTGTAACAGGTATGTGGAAGGTTTGAGTGTTAGAAGGGGAGAGAAGTTGTCTGGATGGCTGGTACTGGTAGACAGTCAAGGGTTCAGAAAGACAGATTGGGTAACTTTCAGTGAAAGAACTGTAGTGCAGTTGTCATCTTGAACTGGATTCTTGAGGCCACTGGTAGCCAATGAAGTTTCTGAAAGAGGGGTTTGATGAGTTCAGAAAGACAGACTGGGTAAATTCAGTGAAAGAACCTAAGAGCAGAGTTGTCATCTTGTACTGGATTCTTGAGGCTATTGGTAGCCAGTGAAGTTTCCGAAGGAGGGGTTTGATGTGTTCATGCTTGAGGCTATTGGTAGCCAGTGAAGTTTCCGAAGGAGGGGTTTGATGTGTTCATGCTTGAGGCTATTGGTAGCCAGTGAAGTTTCCGAAGGAGGGGTTTGATGTGTTCATGCTTGAGGCTATTGGTAGCCAGTGAAGTTTCCGAAGGAGGGGTTTGATGTGTTCATGCTTGAGGCTATTGGTAGCCAGTGAAGTTTCCGAAGGAGGGGTTTGATGTGTTCATGCTTGAGGCTATTGGTAGCCAGTGAAGTTTCCGAAGGAGGGGTTTGATGTGTTCATGCTTGAGGCTATTGGTAGCCAGTGAAGTTTCCAAAGGAGGGGTTTGATGTGTTCATGCTTGAGGCTATTGGTAGCCAGTGAAGTTTCCGAAGGAGGGGTTTGATGTGTTCATGCTTGAGGCTATTGGTAGCCAGTGAAGTTTCCGAAGGAGGGGTTTGATGTGTTCATGCTTGAGGCTATTGGTAGCCAGTGAAGTTTCCGAAGGAGGGGTTTGATGTGTTCATGCTTGAGGCTATTGGTAGCCAGTGAAGTTTCCGAAGGAGGGGTTTGATGTGTTCATGCTTGAGGCTATTAGTAGCCAGTGAAGTTTCCGAAGGAGGGGTTTGATGAGTTCATGCTTGAGGCTATTGGTAGCCAGTGAAGTTTCCGAAGGAGGGGTTTGATGTGTTCATGCTTGCAAGCTTTCAAGAAAAGAACTTGCAACTTAAAGATGACTCACATTTAAATCCCCCCCCCCCCCCCCCCCCATTTCCGGTTCTCTACACTTCAGACTCACATGACAGACAAAGAGCGCAGAGGGCATCCCTTGTCCCATCAGGCACTTCAGGCAGTAGTCACCCTCATCGTCGATGACCCCATCATCACCATTAGGTGAGGTCACAAAAAGGACAGAGTCTGCCACCTTCGCTGCATCCAACACGAAGCGAAGATTGTTGGTGGGAGGAATATAGAACGACACTCTTTGTTTGAACCGAGCAATGCTGCAACAAACACCAAACATATATAACAAGGTTTGTTGCCCTGTGAGGCAGAATTACCCCCCCCCCCCTCCTGTTGTGTGTACAGGTACAGAAACTGTAAGTCACTGTGCTACTGTTAGTATAAATATGCCCATTTTGTTTGCACTGGGTCTGATTATGAGTAACAGTTAATCAACACACCTAGTTTGGATGCAAGATCAGTGGTACAGAAAACACAGGACTGACAAACATTCAGTGAAGTTTTAAACCTTTGTTGTGACTTTGACCATGAAAACTGCAACCACATCTTTATTTTCCACCATTTACAGACTGCAGACTCTCAACCCTGTGCTGGGGCAAAACTTTTCATCATCACTATCATCAGTCTAAACAAGGTTCGCATTAACTGGTAATTTCTGTTATTTTATTGGTTAGGATCAGCAAATACCGGAAACAAAATCAGCAATTGGTCAGACGTACTGGCTGTTATTTGGCTTGAGCAGTTCTCAAAGAAATAAAAATAATTATTGTTATTATCACTGACCACCTTTCTAGCATTATGTGTTTGCTCTTGAGCAGACTCACTGCATTCATGTTGACTGTGGTTCTGAACGTGTTGACTGTGGTTCTGAATGTGTTGACTGTGGTTCTGAATGTGCTGACTGTGGTTCTGAATGTGTTGACTGTGGTTCTGGATGTGTTGACTGTGTTTCTGAATGTGTTGACTGTGGTTCTGAACGTGTTAACTGTGGTTCTGAATGTGCTGACTGTGGTTCTGAATGTGTTGACTGTGGTTCTGAATGACTATCCTTTTATAGCATATTTGGTTAATATCCACCTAGGTGGTGTACTGAACTAAATAAACACAGAAGAGAGAGAGAGAGAGAGAGAGAGAGAGAGAGAGAGAGAGAGAGAGAGAGAGAGAGAGAGAGAGAGAGAGAGAGAGAGTGGAGAGAGAGGAGAGAGAGCATGGTGTATGTGTGTTCTAGGTGGGGAAGAGAAGAGGGTGTTTGTTAGTAGAGCTCTGGTAGTAATGTAGATCTATAGATGGCAGTGTATCTGACTGGTTACAGTGACTGTTGACTGGTTTCTGTGAACCATTTTCCCTACCTTGTACTGAACTTGTAGATGTCACACTGGTTTAAAAGATGTCTACCATGATCACTGTCTAATTATATATACTGCACAGCAACTTCATCTCCCTCCCCAGGAAAATGGAAGCAACATCCCACTGACCTGGCATGAACAATGCCCTGTTCATTCCTAGTGACCTCCCCTCCTTCCATCTGCGAGACTGAGCTGGACAGCAGGTCAAGGGTCGCTTTGCAATCTGCCGATCGACTGAGACCAACCACCACCTGCACACATGGGTCAGCGCATCAACAAACCAGTCAACAAAAAAGAACAACCCACAAAGTAGTCAGTGTGGGGAGTCACATGCTTCATTCTCTTCACTGGCTACCTATCAAGAAGATAAATAATGATAATAGGAATTTACAGAGCACTTTCAGAGACTCCAACTGTATTTGCTCTAAGTTTTAACATCATCTCTCATCTACCCTCTCCCTCCCATTTAACACCATCTCTCATCTACCTTTCACACCTTTACACTCCTTCCCAGTAGATCCGCTCTTCTGCTGACAATACCACCCTCCTGCACTAAGTCCAGTGGTCAGTGCTCTTTCTCTTACCAGGCTCCACCTACCTGGAAGCAGCTCTCTGTTTCCGTTGGTCACCCTGCCTCTGTCAGATCTTTTGAACCTTCCTTGATACTAACAGTATGTTACCAGGGTAATCCAATTGCATATATATATATACACACACCATGTAGTATAATAATTGAATATACTGATATAAATGGTGTTTAGCGAGAGACCACCAGCTGGTCGCTATGATGCTGCTGTGTCATAACACAAGGATAAACAAAATGGAAACAGATCTATCCATATTAAATTTTTGAGATTTAAGAAAAATATCAATGACAGATAAATATGTAAAGCTCACTGTATAAACAGAAATGATAGTTGATACATAAAAATATACAGGAGTCACAAATATGCAGAAAAAATACAAATGTTATGTGAAATAAACATCTGATTGACCTTGTTCAAACAATATGCACAAAATGTATTATATTACGCAGAAACAACAGATGGACTCATGGAGAGGAGAAAAAAAGGCAGAATGCATTTAAAATTCAGTACAATCTCCCTCTTTCTGCGTGGCATCATGGTGCAAAGTTAGTCACCAAACCATTTCAACCGTGACACGAGTGAGACCTGACAATGACCCACCCTGTAGTACTCAGGCTGTCGGCATTTGCAAATTTTCTGGCATGTCACATGAGAAAATATCCTCAGTAACACCAACAGTATGAATTAATCTAATGAATGACATACTATTATTAATTAAAATCAACCCACCAGTAAGACTAAAACTAAGAGAGACATGACAGTGAATCACTGAGTGTCAAACGTCAAAAACACTGGCAGACCAATTGACCTAAGCAATGACAAACCAGTTAACCTATTCATTGTCACATGGTAATCTTAGCAGTGACTATCAATATAAATGTTACAAGAGTCCAGATAACCTATCCAGTGTCACATGGTAATCTTAGGAGCAGCAATTTAAACGCTAGAAGTGTCCAGTAAACCTGTTCAGTGTGACCAGGTAACCTTAGTGGTGAGTGCAAATGATATAGTGTCCAGCAGAACATGTCAGTGTGAGTGAATGCAACTCACCACAAAGTGTGGAGGGGTGTACTGGCCGCCTCTCTGACGTTTCCTTTCCAAAACCTTGTCCCTCTTGTCCTTTCGCATCTGCTTGGCCTGCGGTCAAGGTCAGTCAGTCAGGTCAGTCAGTCTCATAGTCAGCATGCACACATTCTACATCATCTTGACCGAGGGCAATGATGCCCACAATGTAACACTGTTACCAACAACTGATGCCACCCCTTCACCAACATCAGCAACCTGAATCCCCTCCCATAACACTGTTACCAACAACTGGTGCCACCCCTTCACCAACATCAGCAACCTGAATCCCCTCCCATAACTACCCACAAGCATGATCAATTTCCAAGTCAACTTGGACCTAAGTGAAAGTCAAGAAATGGCAATCATCTGTACTACTGTTAGTATCAGTATCTGTATTACTGCATTAGACTTAGTATCTTGTAAGGATATCACACAGCTGCCAAAATATGCAGAGCAAATGTCACATAATCTGTTTATAATCTCAGGGGCTGGTTCACTGATTCACCAGACCTCACACGCCTTAATTCAGGAGTCGATGAAATTGAGAATAGTAATTAGTATAATCACTATAATGTGGTCACACTCACAGATTCAAAGGTGTTAGAAAGAACCACAGTTACAAATATTTTTAGCATAGCAATTAAGAGAGCTGCAAAAATGTATCTGCTTCTGGAGAAAAACAACAATAACAAAAACAGAATTTTCGTTCAATGCAAAATGTTGTAGTTTTGTAATTATTCTAATTACTAATAAGACTTAAAAGAGTGAAATGTGTTATAATTAATTGAAAATTAATAGCAGTGTTACTGTGTTAGTAGCACCCATAATTTATAAATTATATGTTGCTATAAATAGCAGCATTGGTCTTTTGATGTTCTGAGATGCTTACCTGGTTTCTTCTAACTGCCTGTTTTTCTGCAGCTTTGAACTGTTTGCTCAAAGTTTTGGCATTGACCCGACCTGTAACAAAGTCAAAGAAAAACTGTGTGACTGGCAATCAGTCAGTCTTATAACTGTGACTGTAACGATTAACACGTGCATAGCAATCAGTCTTATAACTGTGACTGTATCTATTAACCTGTGCATAGCAATCAGTCTTATAACTGTGACTGCATCCATTAACTTGTGCATAGCAATCAGTCTTATAACTGACTGCATCCATCAACTTGTGCATGGCAATCAGTCTTATAATTGTGACAGCATCCATTAACTTGTGCATGGCAATCAGTCTTATTGTACGGGAGTGGGGATGGGGAGTTGAGGGGAAGCAGGTTGGAAGCATGGATGAAGAGTCACAAGTCAGAGGTTGCTATAACTTTTATTTGTACACCAACCAACCAGGAAACAGTGTCTGTTTTAGAAAAGACACAAGCAAACAAAACATTTAGAACATGAAAGCAAATGTAAAGTATAAACAACAGCCATTACTAATCTAATAAATACAGTAACCATGTAGTTTACCTGAAGGTTACTATAATACATGACAAAATTATTAATAATCAAGCACATAAATCGTGTGCTTGACTTACACTTAAAACCTGTACCTCACAGAGTTACGGTGAGTACACAAGAGACGGCCAGTCAATTAACTGATGAACTCTCAGTATAATGAAGTATACAATAAAGTAACAGTGAAGAATGTGGATTACCAGGCTCATTCTTAACTAAACAGGAAGCGTGAGATAATCGTTATAGCAGTTCCACTTAAGCACACAATGAGATGGATAATGACACGGGTGGCACTTGGGACCATGCCGTAAGCGGGAGGAAGTCAGTCATAAACTGACCGGCTCCAGCCTAGTCAAGTTACTCAAAGCGTTACAGCATGTTACTGTTACTGACTAGCAGAGCATATCCGGCTGTTAACAACGTCAAGTGTCTTACTGACGCGGGTAGTGCATCAAGAATCTAAACTGCTGATCTGGCTGTGCCTGTCTGCTCGGTTAGTGAACAGAGACAAAGACCTAATTACCACCACTGACGCGCATCGCCGGCCAGTTCGGGTACACGCACAAAGACCCGGAAAGGGCTTACAAGCTAAGCAGAGTGAAAGTCTGCGCACCCAAGACTCGGCCATACAAAAGCCGGATCAAAACAGAAATAACACGTCTCACAGTTTATACAATCACCCCTATACAATAAACCATATTCAACTAGTAAACTGAACATTCCCACATTCCACAACTATGAAGTCAACATCTTCAAAGTGTTAACCATAATATTCCACCGATTTCATGTAGAAACATAGATCGGTAGGAAACTAAACAAATAAGTTATGCCGCACGGCCGCACTGACAAAGTACCCATACTTTAAGAAGGATAACTTTGCATCGGCAAAGCATCACTCAAACTGAACATCCAACAATGGCAACATAACATACTAGTTACATATCAGCTAACCAAGGTGAGCTGCATACATTTTGGAAATACCAGTCATCCTGTGGCATAAAGGCTTAACATTCGAACATACAAACAAGGTACTCTGACGCGGCCATAGTGGCTGCAACCAGGCGGCAATCTAACGCCGAAATTACCTACGTATTCAAGAACCAAAATCAAGGCACGTTGTGAACATGGTAACATTATAAACATACATTATTTACATCAATAAGAAACAACAACAAGCCATAGAAAAATAACTACTTACAGGCTCTCCCCTGATGAAAACACATGAACACCGGCCGCAACAGTTAAACAAACAACCTGCCTCTGCAGGGACACTGGGGGAAAAGGGACGCTGCCGGCCCAGCACACAACTTTTAACACCTTAGATAATTGGGCCATAAAACCCCCACCCAATCAAAAAGGAAAAGGACCGGAAAGAAAAGGTTATAGGGTCATGGCCCAGAACATGTATACAATACACTCGGTTACATTATAACTGTGACTGTATCCATTAACCTGTACATGGCAATCAGTCTTATAACTGTGACTGCATCCCTAACTGCCATCACTTTTCAGTAATTTTACTAATTTACTTCGACACAGACTTAGATCATTTCCAGTGGTTTCTGTCAACTGTGCCCTCAGTTTTTAACCCTTTAGTGTGTCAGTATTTGTGAGCTTCAGAATTAGATCAATTTGGAATAGGATTAGTAAATTATGTTGTGTGTATTTCTCAGGTTGACGGTGTCTGCTTGGCAAAGCAGAAGAACAGCAGGCAGAGTCCAAAGCAGAAGAACAGCAGGCAGAGTCCAAAGCAGAAGACTAACACTTAGTAACACTAACAGGCAGAGTCCAAAGCAGAAGAACAGCAGGCAGAGTCCAAAGCAGAAGACTAACACTTAGTAACACTAACAGGCAGAGTCCAAAGCAGAAGAACAGCAGGCAGAGTCCAAAGCAGAAGACTAACACTTAGTAACACTAACAGGCAGAGTCCAAAGCAGAAGAACAGCAGGCAGAGTCCAAAGCAGAAGAACAGCAGGCAGAGTCCAAAGCAGAAGAACAGCAGGCAGAGTCCAAAGCAGAAGAACAGCAGGCAGAGTCCAAAGCAGAAGAACAGCAGGCAGAGTCCAAAGCAGAAGAACAGCAGGCAGAGTCCAAAGCAGAAGACTAGCAGGCAGAGTCCAAAGCAGCAACCCAGAGTGACCCCCAGCAGCACCAGGACCACCGCCAGGAAGAAAAAGACCAATGCACAAGCCTGTAGAGACTAGTAACTCCAGCTGAAAGCTGATGCATTAAAGCATGAAGCGTACAAAGAGAAGGCTAGGTTGTACAGCCAAGAGCGCACAAGGGATGCCACCTGAGAGATGAAAGCCAAGCAAAATGAACAAGCAAGACTATGCATGCAGGCAAAGAGAGCAAGGGATAGGGCACAGGAGTTTCCAGCAAAGTGCACCAGGAAAACAGATGACGAACGGGTCAAAATGGAGGGAGGAGAAGGAGAAACAAAGGGCCAGCCTGAACAGCAACACAAAGAAGATGGCATGGTTTGAAAGAAAAAGCTGGCAAAAAAAGATGCAACTTTAACACCACATTACACAAACACAAAATCAAAACTTATCTTTCTTTTACTTAGCATAACCTGATATTTTAGATACCCGTCTTTCAGAAAATGCCCAAAATTATGGTTTATAAAGAGTTTTCTTTTTTGCCACACATGTCAGTTTTGTCACACTTTGGCACCCAGATTTAGAGAACAACCCATAGACTGATTGCCATGCACAAGTTAATGGATGCAGTCACAGTTATAAGACTGATGGCTATGCACAAGTTAATGGATGCAGTCACACGTATAAGACTGATTGCCATGCACAAGTTAATGGATGCTGTCACAGTTATAAGACTGATTGCTATGCACAAGTTATGGATGCAGTCACACTTATAAGACTGATTCAGTGATTGCTATGCACAAGTTAATGGATGCAGTCAGTTATAACTATATAAGACTGATTGCTATGCACAAGTTAATGGACACGGTCACAGTTTTATATTTTTTATAAGACTGATTGCCATGCACAAGTTAATAGATGCAGTTATAGTTTTGCCATGCACAAGTTAATGGATTCAAATATAAGACTGATTGCCATGCACAAGTTAATGGATGCGCCATGCACAAGTTAATGGATGCAGTTATATAACTTATAAGACTCAGGGGTTGCACTGACTTTAAAGTTTAAGTGATTTATGTCAGTTTACACACAACATGTCATGTTTTGCGTCAGTCATACGAAAAATGCATAGAGCAAAACCAACACTATAACTAGCACGCCAAAAAACCTGAAAAGGACGTTTTTGTAGGTCTAGGTATACTCATGATCTGAAAGTGACTGTTAAAGTGTGCGCCATAGTAGATCTAGTTTGCGAATAGATCTAGTGTTGAGTGACATGGAGGACAGGTATTAAATTGATCATTTTGCGTACAGTAACGCATGGATGTGGCTAAAATGCGTAATGCACCCACAAAATGCAATATTTACGCATTTTTTTGCAATGAGCTTGACCCCTGAGACTGATTGCCCTGCACAAGTTAGTGGATGCACTTATAGTTTTGCCCTGCACAAGTTAGTGGATGCATTTATTTATAAGACTGATTGCTATGCACAAGTTAATGGATGCATGACAAAAACACTGAGGCATGCACACAGATGTGCGCACTGACCACACTCCGTCTCAGTACACTCTCACTCCCATTATAGTGACGAACCAAATAAAGAAATGCATACAATTTTATTTAGACTACCGCATGTTACACATACTGTAAACACAAGAACAAACCAAACCGACACATGACTATGCCTAACCTACGCACTAAACCATAGCTAACTTAGCTACTGGCATATGCTCAGTACCAAATACCTACAAAAGTAAGTTGCACCCTTGTACTGACTTAACTAACGCTCGCACTTTGCAGCACAAGTCTTCTAATATCTAAACATGCATGCCTGCACTTTGCAGCACAGGTCTTCTAATAACTAAGCTAAGGGAAGAGCAACACACTTTTTCTGCATGTGAACTTGGGGGAGAAGGTGGGGCTGACCAGCACTTTTTAGCATATGGTACAGAAACCAGGCAGGCATTGTGTTTTATACTCAATGCGTGGCACCAGCCAGTCACTGGCAGGCAGCATTGGGCTGGAGAGAAGGGGTGGGGGGAACTCAGGGCCTGTAACTCGAGCTAGCTTGCACTGCTCTCCCGCTACACTGTTAATGTGTTATAACTGTGACTGTATTCAAATTTCAATCCATTAACATGTAGGTGATGCACATGGCAATTACAATTAGTCTTGTAGTTGAGTTTTATAACTGTATCAACTGTCGTTAAGTTGATTAACTTGTGTATGCATGGCATTGATTCAGTCTTAAATTTTGTAAAAGCTAATGACTGACTTCATCATTTGTTAACATGAAGTGTTAGCATTTGTGATTTGGTTTTACTTTTAATGTAACAGACTGGTGCCGTGCCGTAACTTAAGTGTAAGTGTGATGTACATTTTGTAACTTGTGTAACTTCTCTGAAATCTGAAAAGAATACTGCTGCCAATCGTCCCAATGCAGGGATTATTCTCTCTAGTCTTAAGTCAAAAATGCTTATTATTCCATCTTCATGTCATTTAATTGCAATTCATTTTAGGTAAATTTATGTCATCTCATTCAGTCTCCCAGTCCACGCCTTCTGTTCTCAGTGTGAACCTGTGAGTGTGAACTGTGATATAAAATTAAAAGATGGTACCTACAGAGATGACACAATCCATTGGCCATAGACTCCATAGTCTTACTATTTGTCTTACCACGTGATTCACGGTTCATTTCCCCCTTCGTGCGGTGTCTTCCATGTTTGTGGGACTTATTCTGTTGTTTCAGGCTTCCTGGTCGATGTCGAGTGTCCGTTTCTTGAGCCATGCTGCCTGGCACACAGTGGCAGTTATCACAAATGTTGGTTAGAACCAAACAAACCCAAACCACATGCTTCCGGCAAGACTCCCGGTAGCGCATGCGCAGGACATGCTGAGAAAAACTCATGGTCTAAGAGAAGTAATTCAATAAATCTTCCATTTTTAGCAAGATTAGCACAGTTGTTTCCCATTAAGTTAGACAAGGGGAACAACTAGGCCTAGTTTGCCAACTTTAACTATTTGCAGAGTTTCTTCCCATTGTCCGTTTCGCAAGCTCTTCTATGCCCGGTTTGCGTAAGGTATTATTTTTTTATTTGATTTTATATTATGGTCTCATTTAATTATACATCACTTTCAATGCATTAGCTTTATTGTGAATTTAGCACTTAATTAACAGGCTAGTGACGTTTATTGGCGAGCTAGGCCCATTCCCATGTCAACTGAGTCCAGGCGGGGATGTTTTTAGTGCGTATGATCTTGGAGGGTCAGGGTGATAGTGGCTAGCGGAGTAAGCCGGCGGGGTTAATTAATTAGTTTGTTGTAGATAATACTTATAATTGCTTTTATCAGGACAGTAACTTTCAAGAGGGGGTCCTCGGGAAGTGGCAGTTTTAAGTGATATACACAGCTTGATGCCAGTGGGATTTTTAAAAAATGTTTTTATCTATGAACGACTTTTACCAGGACGTTTATTTGCTGTTGTTGTAATTTAATGTTTTATGATTGGAGTGAATGTGTGATGAGTGTACTTGGCACCACAAAACATTCCTCGTGCAAACAGTGTATTGACAATTGGCAATAAAGTTATATTGTATTGTAATTCTTTAATGATTTTTGAAATACCAGTTGTGAACTTTTTAGGACAGACTAAGACACACACAGACACACAGACACACAGACACACACACACACAGACACAGACACACACACACACACACACACACACACACACACACACACACACACACACACACACACACACACACACACACACACACACACACACACACACACACACACACACACACACTATATCCGATATGTGTACACACGCACACGTGCAAGCACTGGCGAACACTACTTGTTAGCCGTTTCAGTTGTGAATGTCTCCGTTGCTAGTTAGGCTTGCTGTTTTTGTTTTGTTGTAAAATTGTGGAGAAAAACCCTTCTATTAAAGTACATCGGGTTGCCGATCCCCCCTTTTTTTTTCTCCAAATCTAAGTTTAACTTTAGTTCAGTCAGTAGTTCATTGGTACTGTGTCTTAGTGCGGTCGCGGGGTGCAGTAGTCTCCTTTCCCGTGTGAAGCCACTGGCTAAAGGATGGTTTCAATTAGCGTCGGTCAGTTGGCCGAGCTGTAGACAACAAGCCTCCCTGTTCATGCACGGGCATGGAAGAGCTGCCTTCCCATTTCTGTTACGAATCCTTCTTTTATTCCAAATTCTGGGCCGCCGGTGCCGTATTTTTCAAAGTATAAAAGACCCTCCCTTTTGATCCCCGCACCACTCGCCCTCACCAAAATCACAAAGACCGTGTGCCCTCTTTGCAGTTGACTGTGCTAGGTCTCCGAGTAAGTCTCCGAGTCAGTCTCCAAGTCAGTCTCTAAATCTCCGAGTAAGTCTCCGAGTCAGTCTCCAAGTCAGTCTCTAAATCTCCAAGTAAGTCTCCAAGTCAGTATCTAAGTCACCAAGTCAAAGTTATTTCTATTTGTCAGTGCAACTAGTGTTTAATCTACTGACATTCAACAGGTTGGTTTGAGTATTTCTTATCTTTCTCAGTGGTTCCTGACTGATGTTTTATTGTTGTTTGATTGTTGTGGTTTTTATGGTTTGATTTTGCCGTAAGATCTGGCGTCGCTGATGTTTGATTATTCTTCACGTTCGCTTAAACGATTAGGTACAGGGGCCAGCTTCGTGGTAGTCACGAGTTGTTTCAGATATATGGATTATAAAAACATTTCTCATTTCATGATTGATGTGTTGAATCTTAAACTGTGTTTTGTAACACTGAGACGTTCTGACGGAGAGGTCAGGTTCGTTATCCGAGCCGGCTCCATTTTGTTCATTCTAATCTAAACCTCCTAAAGGAGTTCCTTTATTTTTCTGATTAGAAAAGGCCTGTTCCGCGTATCCGCGATTAACAGGTTTGACTTTTCTATTTAACATTATGTGAAAAGGCCAGCTCCGCGATAGTCCGCGATTAGCTTTGGTTTGACTTTTCCATAAATAATTATGTTGTGTATTCCATCTTCCACTATCCTCAGACTTGGAAGATACCTTAAAGTTAATTTCTCATAAATTCAGTGTAAGACCCTACTGAGAAATTACAAAGTGAGGCGATGTTGTTTTGATGATACACCGTTCGTGAACTGTCTTTTCACAGGTTTGTAGCTCAGACTTTCGTAACCCGCACAGACAATTTTGTGTCGACTTAATTGTCGTTTACGTTAAATTTTCATGGAACGAGACAACCGGATCAAGTTTGCTTAGCTAGATTGGCTTTTCGAACCTTTGTGTCTTTTAAACCCTTCTTTTGTCTGCTTATAACATGCTTGCGATTTATGTCTTTTTGATTTAATAATATTTGGAACTTTCATTCTCCACTTGAATTCGTGTTGAAAGAGAGATGGAAGCAGAGCGAGAGAAAGTAGAACGATTCAGTGAACGAGTGAGTGTGTGGATGTGTGTGTGTGTGCTGGATCACTTTATGATAGTCAGGAGATGCCAAGTGCAAGTAATTAACGCAGACATGTTTATAACCTGCTAGCGTTCTCAATTGCGTGGCCACAGGAATCGCTCGACGACATTCGACCCCTTTACGCACTAGAGACGTTACAAATCATCAATAACCTTATTTTCCTTCTTCCTTAATTTGGAGTGTGTGTGTGTGTGTGTAGTGTGTGTGTGTGTGTGTGTGTGTGTGTGTGTGTGTGTGTGTTGTGTGTGTGTGTAGTGTGTGTGTGTGTGTTGGGGGTGGGGGGTAGGGGTGGATTCTTTTCTTGGTTAAAAAAGAAAAAAGAAGAGAGAAAAAAAGAAGAAGAAAAAAGAAGAAAAAAAAAGAAGAAAAAAGAAAAGAAAAGAAGAGAAGGCTTCTTTGTTGTTGCTGTTTCTGGTTTTGTTTGCTGTCCTTTGTCTTTTGGTGACAGATTTAATTTTAGCGTCTGAAGCTATCCGCAAAATTGTCAATGTCGCCAGTTTGATTGAGCAACCGGGTCTTTTGCTTGCGCACGCATATGTGTGCGCCTGTGTTTGTGCGTGCGTGTGTGTTTGTGCGTGTGTGTGTGGGGGGGGGGTGTTTGTGTGAGTGAGTGTGCATGTGTAGGAGAGAGAGAGAGAGAGAGAGAGAGAGAGAGAGAGAGAGAGAGAGAGAGAGAGAGAGAGAGAGAGAGAGAGAGAGAGAGAGAGAGAGAGAGAGAGAGAGAGAGAGAGAGAGAGAACTCGAACTCGAAAACTTTATTTTACAAGGAATGCAGTTTAGGTTCAGTCAAAAACCTGTCTAACAACTAGTCGTTGCTAAGCTACTGGTGAGTAGATATCAAATTACAGGCATTATTTATATACATATAGGCATGAATGAGTCAGTAAAACGTTACACATGAGAATTTCCACACAAACATAGTGTGTTCACAGCGCCAGATGAACACATGCCATACATCATTCAGTTACATATTATGAGCATACAACCAGCAAATAAAGCAGCAGAACATCTGATCAGTTCATATGACTAGTATCGGAAAAGAAAACAGAAGCAGTCAATGCTTATGTTAGAAAGAACAGTAAGGGAGAGGGAGGGGAGGGGAAGGAAAGGGGGGGGGGGGAGGGCACTCTCACAAGCAGTCGGAAGGACCGGGCGGACTTTTATGGGTGTATAAAATAGGTCTCAAATGACCAGTCATTGCAATGGCAATCACCCGAAAACCTCAGTCTCTCTCTCTCTCTCTCTCTCTCTCTCTCTGTCTGAGAGAGACAGAGAACTCGAAGTCGAGCTCTAAATTTTTTTTTACAAGGACTGTAGTTTAGTTTCAGTCAAAAACCCGTCTAACAACTAGTCCATGCGAAGCTACTGATAAGTAAATATAAAATCACAGGCATCATTTATATACACATAGGCATGAATGAGTGAGCGAAATTTGATACATGAAAATTTCCACACAAACATAGCGTGTTCACAGCGCCAGATGTACACATGCATACATTACTCAGTTATACATTATGAGCATACAACCAGTAAATAAGGCAGTAGAACATCTGATCAGTTCAACACCAGAGAGAGAGAGAGAGAGAGAGAGAGAGAGAGAAGAGAGAGAGAGAGAGAGAGAGAGAGAGAGAGAGAGAGAGAGAGAGAGAGAGAGAGAGAGAGAGAGAGAGAGAGAGAGAGAGAGAGAGAGAGAGAGAGAGAGAGAGAACTCGAACTCGAAAACTTTATTTTACAAGGATTGTAGTTTCGGTTCAGTCAAAAACCCGTTTAACAACTAATCCTTGCTAAGCTACTGACGAGTAAATATCGGCATCATTTATGTACATATAGGCATGAATGAGTGAGTGAAACGTTATACATGAGAATTTCCTTACAAAACATAGCGTGTTCACACGCGCCAGATGCACACATGCATATATCACTCTGTTACACATTATGAGCAAACAACCAGCAAATAAGGCAATAGAACATCTGATGAGTTCAAATAATTAGCACTGAAAAAGAAAACAGCAGTCCGTGCTTATTTTATAAAGAACATTAAGGGGGGGGAGAGAGAAAGAAAAGAGAAAAAAAGAAGAAAAGAAGAAGAAGATGACAGAAAGGCCACCCTCCTAAGTAGTCGGACGGACTGGGTGGAGTTGTATGGGTGTGTAAAGTAGGTCTCAAATGACCAGTCATTGCAATGCAGTCACTCGAAAACCTCACTGTCTGTCTGTCTGTCTGTCTGTCTGTCTGTCTGTCTGAGAGAGAGAGAGAGAGAGAGAGAGAGAGAGAGAGAGAGAGAGAGAGAGAGAGAGAGAGAGAGAGAGAGAGAGAGAGAGAGAGAGAGAGAGAGAGAGAGAACTCGAACTCGAACTCGAAAACTTTATTTATAGGGATTGTAGTTTAGATTTCGTCTTCAAAACCCGTCTAACAACTAGTCCTTGCTAAGTAACTGCTGAATAAATATAAAATTACAGGCACCATATATAAACATATAGGCGTGAGTGAGTGAAATTTTATATATGAAAATTTCCACACAAAACATAGCGTGTTCACAGCGCCAGATGCACACATTCATATATCACTCTGTTACACATTATGGGCATACAACCAGCAAATAAGGCAGTAGAACATCTGATCAATTCAATAACCAGTACTGGAAAAGAAAACAGAAACAGTCAATGCTTATCTTATAAAGAACAGTATGTGATTCCCAGAGAAGTTTATTGTCTATGGTGATACCTAAAAGACGGTGTTCTGACACTTGATCACTTTTCGCCCCGTTTAGAATGAGATCGAACGGTAAAGGTGACAACTGGTGTTTCTGTCTGGTAGCGATTGTCATAGACTTAGTCTTGATCGGATTGATGACTATATGATTATTATCACACCAGCTGGATACCTGATCTGTTTGCATATTGTTTCTGATTTGCAGAATATCTTTTCCAGATGTGTGCAGTGTTGTGTCATCTGCCAGCATGTCACAGTCAACAGATACATTTTTACGAGAGACGAGTGAAATGATATTTTTTCATGCGAACAACTGTATTTAATAGACGTTAACAGTCACGAAAACGCAATCACATTACCATCAGAAATTCAGTGCAAATTTACTTACAAAGCTACCAACATCAAAAAGATATCAAAGTATATCGGGTTTCAGAATGTGTACAAACCCAAACATCCATGGACACCATGCATTCACACATGTCAAAGAAAAACACACACATTCTCTGTCTTCCTTCAGCTCATCCCTCCCTTCATAGCAGAACGCAGAACGCTCTTCCGTCCCTTCGTCCTGCTCTTCCGTCCCTTCGTCCTGCTCTTCCGTCCATTGTTTCTGCTTTTCCTTCCTTTGGTTCTGCTTTTCCGTCCCTTCGTCCTGCTCTTCCGTCTCTTTATTCTGCTCTTCCGTCTTTCGTTTTTTCCCCCCGTCCATTCGCTCTGCTCTTCCGTCCATTGATTCTGCTTTTCCGTCCTTTGGTTCTGCTTTTCCGTCCCTTCGTCCTGCTCTTCCGTCCCTTCGTTCTGCTATTCCGTCCCTTCGTCCTGCTCTTCCGTCCCTTCGTTCTGTTCTTCCGGGCTTTCGTCCTGCTCTTCCGTCCCTTCGTTCTGCTCTTCCGTCCTTTCGTCCTGCTCTTCCGTCCCTTGGTTCTGCTCTTCCGTCCCTTGGTTCTGCTCTTCCGTCCCTTCTATCCCTTCGTTCTGCTCTTCCGTCCTTTCGTCCTGCTCTTCCGTCCCTTCGTTCTGCTCTTCCGTCCCTTCGTTCTGCTCTTCCGTCCCTTCTATCCCTTCGTTCTGCTATTCCGTCCCTTCGTTCTGCTCTTCCGTCCCTTCGTTCTGCTCTTCTGTCCCTTCGTTCTGTTCTTCCGTCCCTTCGTTCTGCTCTTCTGCCCATTAATTCACTAATGCATAGCATCTTCATCTTTGAAAACAAACCACCTCCTCCCCCCAAAAACAACCAACCAAATACCCAAACAAACACCAAACAGACAAGAACAAGTGCGACAGTTATCGGAAGCCATGCTCACGCCGTCTTTCATATCCGAGGTCCAGAGCGCTAGCTACCATGACCACCTAATAGGTATGAAAATGAACAAAAAAGTCCCGTGTGTGTGTGTGTGTGTGTGTGTGTGTGTGTGTGTGTGTGTGTGTGTGTGTGTGTGTGTGTGTGTGTGTGTGTGTGTGTGTGTGTGTGTGCATTTTTTCCGTGGCAGCGCGCGCGCACCCTGGTGTGTGTGGTACATTGTTTTATTATCCCCGCCTCAGTCAATGCTAAACTGAAATTTTGTATTGCTTTGAGTAGACTAGGAGGCTACTGCTGCCCGTAGCTCTGTGAGCTGTGTGAAATATGACTAGAGATACAGAGACTGGAAGTGTGGTTTGACTGTGTGCTGTGGATGTCCCGTAGGTATACTATTACTGTTTGATTGAATGGCTGGTATGGTTTGATGAGACAGAAGGTAAACGTAGACTGACTTTGGGTCTCATGTTTAATTCCATGTAGCCGTCTTGTTTATTTTGTAGCATAATATGTGCCTAACATGTTTTCCGCCTAGACCCAGGTGGTCGGACTTCTTTTGAAACTGTCTTTCCGGATCCCAATCACTTGTGATCCTTCCATCGACAATGAAACCCCGCCGAGAGAGAAAGAGAAAGCAGTATCAACAACACTCGACAGACGTCACACACATAACAAGAGACATAACAGAGACCTGAACCTCTTAACTTTCGTCTGGCTTGCAAGTATTATAATGTGCATACAATCTTCTGCTTCTGATTCCCGTCCCTTCCGTCCCTTCGTTCTGCTCTTCCGTCCCTTCGTCCTGCTCTTCCGTCCCTTCGTTCTGCCCTTCCGTCCCTTCGTTCTGCTCTTCCGTCCCTTCGTTCTGCCGCTCCGTCCTTTCGTTCTGCTCTTCCGTCCATTCGTCCTGCTCTTCCGTCCCTTCGTTCTGCTCTTCCGTCCCTTCGTTCTACTCTTCCGTCCATTCGTTCTACCGTTCCGTTTCTTCGTTCTGCTCTTCCGTCCCTTCGTTCTGCTCTTCCGTCCCTTCGTTCTGTTCTTCCGTCCCTTCGTTCTGTCCCTTCGTTCTGCTCTTCCGTCCCTTCGTTCTGTTGTTCCGTCTCTTCGTTCTGCTATTCCGTCTCTTCGTTCTGTTCTTGCGTCCCTTCTGTCCCTTCATTCTGCTCTTCCGCCCCTTCGTTCTGCTCTTCCGTCCCTTCCATCTCTTCATTCTGCTCTTCCGTACGTTCGTTCTGCTCTTCTATCCCTTCCATCTCTTCATTCTGCTCTTCCGTCCGTTCGTTCTGCTCTTCTATCCCTTCGTTCTGCTCTTCCGTCCCTTCGTTCTGCTTTTCCGTCCCTTCCGTCCCATCGATCTGCTCTTCCGTCCCTTCGCTCTGCTCTTCCGTACCTTCCGTCCTTTCAAT
The DNA here is from genome assembly GCA_963584105.1 of Alviniconcha strummeri. NCBI lineage: Eukaryota > Metazoa > Mollusca > Gastropoda > Provannidae > Alviniconcha > Alviniconcha strummeri. The sequence goes on along the minus strand of OY757547.1, from coordinate 1,656,982 downwards.
CTGCTCTTCCGTCCCTTTGTTCTGCTCTTCCATCCCTTCGGTCTGCTCTTCCGTCCCTTCGTTCTGCTCTTCCGTCCCTTCGTTCTGCTCTTCCGTCCCTTCGTTCTGACCTTCCGTCCCTTCATTCTGCTCTTCGTTCTGCTCTTCGTTCATCTTGAAAGCGCTGGGTACTCGGTACTTCTGCGTCCGCAGTACCCATCTGATGGATTGTCAAAACGCACCCACGCGCACACATACACGCGCGTACGCGGTTCCCTCCCTCCCCCCCTCGCACACCACACATACACACAAACACTATCGCATGTGCTGATATCCAAGTGAAAAAAAGAAGAAGGTACAATGCCTGCACGATTTGTCACCACCTCGTTGGTGACAAAACGTGCCGCAACAGGGTGCATGTGTATTCACCTGTAACCTGCCACCTGCACTTTTGGCAGAATGGCCGGGATCTTTCACGTGCTACTGCGGTGATATGGGGGGTGGGGGGTGGGGTGTGTGGAACGGACACCAAACTAAGAGTCAGCACAGATGTTAGACCTTGGACAAGAACAATTCTCCCGCCGCTCCTGTCGGCACACTGCTAGAGGGGATAGACTGACGCTCATTGGGGTAGGCACACTGCTAGAGGGGATAGACTGACGCCTAGTGGGGTAGGCACACTGCTATAGGGGATAGACTGACGCCTAGTGGGGTAGGCACACTGCTATAGGGGATAGACTGACGCCTAGTGGGGTAGGCACACTGCTATAGGGGATAGACTGACGCCTAGTGGGGTAGGCACACTGCTAGAGGGGGTAGACTGACGCCTAGTGGGGTAGGTACACTGCTAGAGGGGGTAGACTGACGCCTAGTGGGGTAGGCACACTGCTAGAGGGGATAGACTGACGCTCATTGGGGTAGGCACACTGCTATAGGGGATAGACTGACGCCTAGTGGGGTAGGCACACTGCTATAGGGGATAGACTGACGCCTAGTGGGGTAGGCACACTGCTAGAGGGGGTAGACTGACGCCTAGTGGGGTAGGCACACTGCTAGAGGGGGTAGACTGACGCCTAGTGGGGTAGGCACACTGCTAGAGGGGGTAGACTGACGCCTAGTGGGGTAGGCACACTGCTAGAGGGGGTAGACTGACGCCTAGTGGGGTAGGCACACTGCTATAGGGGGTAGACTGACGCCTAGTGGGGTAGGTACACTGCTAGAGGGGGTAGACTGACGCCTAGTGGGGCTAGACACAACGGTGGTGGACCTAGGTCGCCTCTAGTAGGGTAGGCATACTGTGAGAGTTGGCTCACGCCAAGTGGGTAAGGTACACTACTGGGGGTAGGGTCACCTGGTGGAGTAGGGTCACCTGGGGGAGTAGGTTCAAGCATACTGGGGGTAGGGTCACCTGGTGGAGTAGGTTCAAGCATACTGGGGGTAGGGTCACCTGGTGGAGTAGGTTCAAGCATACTGGGGGTAGGGTCACCTGGGGGAGTAGGATCAAGCCTATTAGGGGTAGGGTCAGGCCCAGTGGGGGTAGTGGCACACACAAGGCAGCGCTAGCTGTGGGTCAAACTAGCACGCACCAGTTGCTGCCCTGCTGACCTTGGGTCTCATCCTGGATGGCAAACGAGAAGTGGGAGCGGGTGTCGACTGGAGAGTCCACGCTGTTGCTCGTGTCGCTCTCGACAGGACTTAACCACATCGGAGGCACGAGGGTGCTCATCGACAGTCTCGACAAAGACCTCTGGAAGAACAGAAAGCTCTTCCGAGTTTTCTTTGCTCTGGACCGAATTTTGCGGGTGGGTGGGATAGGACTGTGACACACCTCGTCGGGCAGGTTGGTGAACTGGTCCTGGGGCTGTTTGGTGTGGCGCGAGTTGTGGCCCACCAGGAAGAAGGTGGTCATGCAGCCCTTGCCTTTGACCTCGATCTGCCCGCGACGCTTGAACACGTAGCCGTAGTCGTAGAGCTTTCTGCGGGAAGGAAGGAAGCAAAGAGCGCGCAGTGAGTTGACCGCCACTCAGAGCTGCGTGAACACAGTGGGGAAGGCCCTGGGGACGGAGGCCTAGCCGGTTCGAGTCTCGCCAACCGTTTCCCCGGACAGGTCTTATAGACAGGGTCCACGGTCGGGTTCTCCCGCACATCTTACACAGGGTTCACCGACACATCTTACACAGGGTTCACCGACACATCTTACACAGGGTTCACCAACACGTCTTACACAGGGTTCACAGACACGTGGTACAGAAGGTTACCCGAGACGTGTCACAGAGGGTTCCCCAATGTCTTACAGAGGGTTTACCGACACATTCTTAGAGGGTTCCCAGACATCTTACAGAGTTCCCCGACACGCGTGACTGAGGGTTTACCCGACACATTCTTAGAGGGTTCCCCGACACGTCATAGAAAAGGTTCCCCGAAGCATTCCTATAGAGGGTTCCCAGACAGATCCACACAGACTTTACAGAGAGTTCCATGACACATCTCACATATGGTTCTGACCGGCACTTTCCATACAGAGGATTCTACCCGGCACTCTCCATACCTACCTATAGGTGATTTCACAGCGGATGCTACCCGGCACTCTCCATATCTGCCTATAGATGATGCTACCCGGCACTCTCCATACCTACCTATCGATGATTTCGCTCGGTACTCTACCCGGTACTCTCCATACCTACCCATAGGTTATTTCACAGCGGATGCTACCCGGCACTCGCTATACCTACCTATAGGTGATTTCACTCAGCTGGATTCTACCCGGCACGCCGTTGGACTCCATACGAGACGCGGTGTTGACAGTGTCTCCGAACAGACAGTAGCGAGGCATCTTCTTGCCAACCACCCCGGCCACCACAGTCCCCGAGTGCAACCCCACCCGTATCTGAACAACAGAGGTGAAAGCTCACTCAGTATGCACACACACACACACACACACACACACACACACACACACACACACACACACACACACACACACACACACACACACACACACACACACACACACACACACACTCTCTCTCTCTCTCTCTCTCATGCACGCATGCATGCATGCACGCACGTACGCACACACACACAGTCACACCATCGGGAGACCACAGGTACGCTAACAGTGCAGAGGTCGGATCAGACAGTGACAGTTTTACCTGGAGAGGTCAGAGAGTGACAGGTTTACCTGGAGAAGTTAGATCAGACGGTGACAGGTTTACCTGGAGAGGCTAGATCAGACAGTGACAGGTTTACATGAAGAGGTCAGAACAGGATTGACAGGTTTACCTGAGTAGGTCAGAGCAGGAGTGACAGGTTTACCTGGAGAGATCAGAGCAGGAGTGACAGGTTAACTTGCAGAGATCAAAGCAGGAGTGACAGGTTTACCTGTAGAGATCAGAGCAGGAGAGACGGGTTTACCTGCAGAGGTCAGAGCAGGAGTGACAGGTTTACCTGCAGAGGTCAGAGCAGGAGTGACAGGTTTACCTAGCAGGAGTGACAGGTTTACCTGCAGAGGTCAGAGCAGGAGTGACAGGTTTACCTCCAGAGGCAGTCCGTTGGCCGGTGATATGACGCCTTCCGCCTCCATCAGTATGTCCAAGGCGAAGTCAGCAATCCGCTGAGCGTGGTCCTCCTGCACTTCCGGCGCTCCTGCCACACCCATGTAGGCATCTCCTACCGTCTCCACCTGTCATCATCGCCATCCACACCCTCCACCTGTCATCATCGTCATCACACTCATGTAGGCGTCCCCTACCGTCTCCACCTGTCATCGTCGTCATCCACACCCACTTACGAGCCCCCTATTATCTCTACCTGTCATCATCGTCATCCACACCTTCCATCTGTCATCATCGTCATCCACACCCTCCAACTGTCAATAAGGTCATCCACGCCCTCCATCTGTCGTCATCGTCATCTTCACCCAAGTAGGAGTCCCCTATCGTCTCCACCTGTCATCATCGTCATCCACACCATCCACCTGTCATCATCGTCATCCACACCATCCACCTGTCATCATCGTCATCCACACCATCCACCTGTCATCATCGTCATCCACATTCAAGTAGGCGGCCCCAGTGGTATGAACGGGAAAAGTCCAACAATAAGTACTCACATTATGCAACGCTTGACCAAGATCACGTTCATTGTGTCAGACAGGCATAAATAGGAACCTTCTGGCGTCTACCTGGACTATGGCTACCCTCCCACCCCCCGGCCCCACACAAGTTGGTGCAGGTGTCAGTGATGCCATGAGCCTGTTTGGCTGCATGTTGAAGGTGTCCATGGTGTGTCTTACCTTGTAGACGTCGTGGGTGTTGGTGCGGGTGTCAAACCGGTGGAAAAGCTCGTTCAGCATGTCGACGATGTCCAGTGGGCTACAGGCGGAAGCGATCTCGGTGAAGGTAACAATGTCGCTGAACAGGATTGTGACACAGTCAAACTTCTCTGAAACAGTGACAAGTTCAACATCGCTACGATGAACATGACTGTGACACAGTCAGACATCTTAATAGCAGCAAGTTCAATATACCTACGATGTACAGGATTGTGACACAGTCAGTCTACAAAAACATCAGCAACAAAGTTGACTGCTATCGTTCTGAAATAGGATCAACACACACACACACACACACACACACACACACACACACACACACACACACACACACACACACACACACACACACACACACACACACACCAACAACACCAAAGAAAAAACAACCTCACCACCTTCTCATTTAATTAGTCAACACAAAACATGCGCACAATTTTCAGGGTAAACCTTTTTCAAACGACAGACAAATGTCAAAATACGGTCTGCTTGTGGCCATTGCCTTCGGGCGATGTGTCTCTGGGTGTTACCTTAGGGCGGTGTGTCTGTAGGTATTACCTTAGGGCGGTGTGTCTCTGGGTGTTACCTTAGGGCGGTGTGTCTCTGGGTGTTACCTTAGGGCGGTGTGTCTGTAGGTATTACCTTAGGGCGGTGTGTCTCTGGGTGTTACCTTAGGGCGGTGTGTCTCTGGGTGTTACCTTAGGGCGGTGTGTCTGTAGGTATTACCTTAGGGCGGTGTGTCTCTGGGTGTTACCTTAGGGCGGTGTGTCTCTGGGTGTTACCTTAGGGCGATGTGTCTGTAGGTATTACCTTAGGGCGGTGTGTCTCTGGGTGTTAACTTAGGGCGGTGTGTCTGTAGGTATTACCTTAGGGCGGTGTGTCTCTGGGTGTTACCTTAGGGCGGTGTGTCTCTGGGTGTTACCTTAGGGCAGTGTGTCTCTGGGTGCTACCTTAGGGCGGTGTGTATGTGGGTGTTACCTTAAGGTGGCGTGTCTGTGGGCGTTGCTTTCGGGCAGTGTTTCTGTGGGTGTTACCTTAGGGCGGTGTGTCTATGGGTGTTACATTAGGGTGGTGTGTCTGTTGGTGTTACCTTAGGGCGGTGTGTCCGCGGGTGTTACCTTAGGGTGGCGTGTCTGTGGGCGTTACCTTCAGGCGGTGTGTCTGTGGGTGTCACCTTAGGGCGGTGTGTCTGTGGGCGTTACCTTCGGGCGGTGTGTCTGTGGGTGTCACCTTAGGGCGGTGTGTCTGTGGGTGTCACCTTCGGGCGGTGTGTCTGTGGGTGTCACCTTCGGGCGGTGTGTCTGTGGGTGTCACCTTCGGGCGGTGTGTCTGTGGGTGCTACCTTAGGGAAGCCTATACTACTACTACTACTACTACTACTACTACTACTACTACTACTACTACTACTACTACTACTAAAAGAGGATTTCTAAAGCGCCCATCTACCGCACAAGGTGATACAAAGGGCCATGTTGCACAGTAACCACTGCTGGAGCTGACAGCCCAGCCAGGCTGAGGCGGCCAAGCCGGCCCCCAGGACCGCCAGTACCAGGTTTGGAAAAGGAGTCGTAAGGATTAGTTAGTGAGTTCTTGGAGTTAAACATCCCGCCAACCGCATAGCGTCACCTAAGGATGAATCACACTGACATTCACTTAAACCAGTTCAAAACTCAGGTCACATAATCACACGTTTGTTTAACTCACTCTTAAAACTTTGAAAACCAACCATCTATCCGTCAGTGCACAGTAACACATGTTTTGGGACCTGCTCAAATCGCTTGTAACTATGAGCAGGGCACCCCATTTTCTTCCGCCGGCCCGCACGGGAAACTGCATTAGCCAAAGGTAAGTCAGTGAGAAAGCAGGGAGAGGATTTGCGAAAACATGAAGGTGACTGGGAGGGAAGGTAAAAATTAGAACAAGAAAGACATTTGAGGCAGTGAGTAAAGCATGCGTGGCTATATTCTTACCTACTCCAGACTTCAAAGGGGAACATTTATCACCTCTGGTTTCTCAACAGCCTCTGTTGAGAAACCAGAGGTGATAAATGTCCATGACCGTAATTTTTGCGTCCGCTGTACCCCACTGCTGGTAAGCAAAAACGAGCGAAATGTACCATCCCTCGCTGTGACCTTGACGGTAAAAATAGCAACCCAACTTTTGCGACCCAGGTTTGATATTTTGATAGCAACCCAGGTGCCGTCCATGATAGTCAGTGACACTTACGTGTAGACCTTTATCTATCCTGGTTCAGGTGTACGACTTCCGGTGATTGCTCGTAAAAACCGAGATCGGAGATAGGCATTTTTACATTTTTGCATTTGATCTACTTTTTGAGCGTGTTTTAAGTACTCTTCGACCAATTTCTCTTCTTTCTAATCTGTTTGCTTCTTATTGCTTCTTTTTGCCTCTTTTCGAATGTTTTTGCTTCCTTTCCAATTATTCGCTCCTGCTCAGTTCAGTTCAAGATGGTATCTATGTGCTCGAAAAAGCCCATATGCGCTCCACCACGTCCGTCAGAAGTTTGCCCAACATTTCGTTCCTGTTGGAAATGTAGCAGCCCCCACCCAGACTGACCGGCCTTGACCGCCGCGCCCTGTGTCAGCTGCCGGGCCACCTTCTCGGGGAGCATGTCATAGAGAAGCTCCTCAGTCTTCAGCTTCTCCCTCTCCAAAGCCAAAGACGTCTCCTTTAGCTCAACGGTCATCCTGTCCAGCTGCCTCCTGCACAACACATTACGACACGCGTCTGTCCATGGCCACAAACACATCACGACACGCGTCTGTCCATGGCCACAAACACATCACGACACGCGTCTGTCTATGGCCACAAACATATCACGACACGCGTCTGTCCATGGCCACAGACACATCACGACACGCGTCTGTCCACGGACACAGACACATCACGACACGCGTCTGTCCACGGCCACAGACACATCACGACACGCGTCTGTCTATGGCCACAAACACATCACGACACGCGTCTGTCCATGGCCACAAACACCACGACACGCGTCTGTCCATGGTCACAGACACATCACGACACGCGTCTGTCCATGGCCACAGACAAACAACGGCACGCGTCTGTCCATGGCTCCAGACACATCACGACACGCGTCTGTCCAGGGCTACGAACACAAGACAAGTGCGTCCAGTGCCATTACGACCGTAAAGGACACTACGGTAAAGCAAGGAAGGAGAAATGGAAACCGCTGGAACCTTCTGGTGCTGCTGTACGCGTCGTCATCGTGTTTGCTATTTTCTGTGAGGCATACCTCTTCACTCAAAACGGAACATTCACCTCTTCTCCTCTGCACACCGGTTTGTCGTTTCTGTCTCCTCTTTTCCACCAATCCACCACTAGTAATGCATTTTATTATTTGGTGTGTGTGTGTGTGTGTGTGTGTGTGTGTGTGTGTGTGTGTGTGTGTGTGTGTGTGTGTGTGTGTGTGTGTGTATGAATACAATACACCTTCTCAAACATTTAATAATCCTAACATCCAACACCCACACTTGCAGATATAACGGTTCCATATAGAATCAGCGACTGTCATTGTCACTGACAAATCACACCCTCAATCACACGCACGCGGAAGGTCAAGCAGAATTACGCTGTTGAAGTAAAACGGACAGAGTCGCTACAAAGGCAGTACTAATTATTAAAACAAAACGTACAGTACGTAAACAGGCTAGTTATAATAAATATACCTTTATTATTATTACTATTATTTTGCTATTTATGGGCAAGCGCTTCCCTCGAGGGTCACAGAGTATAATGGGGTCACAGAGAGTGTAAAGGGATCACACACAGAGTATAATGGGGTCACAGAGAGTGTAAAGGGATCACACACAGAGTGTAATGGGGTCACAGAGTGTACAGGGGTCACACACAGAGTGTAATGAGGTCACACACAGATCGTAACGGGGCCACAGAAAGTTTAATGGGGTCACACACAGTGTAACGGGATCATACACAGTGTAATGGGGTCACATACAGCGCAATGGGGTCACACGCAGAATGTAATGTGGTCATACACAGTGTAATGGTGTAACACACAGAGTGTAATGGGGTCACGCACAGTATAATGGGGTAACATAGAGTGCAGTGGGGTCACGCACAATGTAATGGGACCACACACAGAGTGTAATGGGGTCACGCACAATGTAATGGGATCACACGCAGAATGTAATGGGGTCACACACAGTGTTACGTATGGGACTGACTCACGCAACGCCACTCTCCGCTATACGCAGCTGATTCAGGAAGATCACCTCCCGCGTGCAGTCAAACAATGGGATGTCGGCCAAGAAGACCCCCATTTCTATCAGCTGGTCCAGAGTGGTCAGGCGGGGCGACCCCATGAAAAGCAAGACGTGAGAGTGCTCCATCCACATCATCTGACCTGCAGTGACGAAGACCAAGACGTGAGAGTGCTCCACTCACATCATCTGACCTGCCAAGACGTGAGAGTGCTCCATCCACATCATCTGACCTGCCAAGACGTGAGAGTGCTCCATCCACATCATCTGACCTGCCAAGACGTGAGAGTGCTCCATCCACATCATCTGACCTGCCAAGACGTGAGAGTGCTCCATCCACATCATCTGACCTGCAGTGACGAAGACCAAGACGTGAGAGTGCTCCATCCACATCATCTACAATAACGAAGATCACGACGGGAGCTAGAGCCCATCCAGATCATCTGACCGGTATGACGAAGATCACCAGACATGACTGCTACACGCAGATCATTTATCCTGCATCTGACCGCCGACGAGGAACAGCAGTGTGTGACAAGGCTCTACTCACGGCATCCGACTTGTCAGTGAACGCGCTTCAGTTCAGTTAAATGAAAAAGAAACGACATGTAGCTAAGCGCTCTGGAACGTCTATACGCGCACAACAAGGATGCACACCACTTTTTTTTTTTTTTTTAAATACTTGTTTTTAATTTTGCCTTTGAAACGGTTGTAAACTGGGTCAGATTGACCCAACGCGGTGTAGTTTCGTTGCGTCATAGAGAGCTGAGCCATAGACTTCCGCTACCTCCCCCCCCCCCCCCCCAACATCCCCCCACCCCATCCCGCTGCAGTGGCGGTGAAGAAAGAGCCAACAAAGGAAGCAGCCGAGCAAGCGTGCAAGCCACCAACCTTTCAGCATAAGCGGCAGCTCTCTGCCCCTGTGTTTGCTATAGATGGCGATGGTGTAGACGGCGTTAATGTACTTCAAGATGGTGTCTACGGTCTGGTTTATGACGGGTTCCACGATGTCACCGATGAGGTTGAAGTCCATTCCTTCCGTGATGGTCATCTGCGTGAGCCGCCGGATGTTGATTCCGCACTGCCGTATGCACATATCCTTGTCGAACACCATGTGGTAAGGAAACGCCGAGCAGAAGTCGGCTGCTCTGAAGCACACACACACACACACACACACACACACACACACACACACACACACACACACACACACACACACACACACACACACATACACACACACAACACACACATACACACACACACACACACACACACACACACACACACACACACACACACATACACACACACACACACACACACATGAAGAAAGGATAAAATAAAGCTTCAACATGTAGGAGTAACCTGTGCCTTTAAGTAACCAAAGTGATTGTACAATGAGGCACTGGTAAATATGATCTAGCAAATTTGTTGCGGAAGACGAAGGCGGTCTTGGCGAAAGAGCGTCTGGGAAACCTCTCGTAGTAAACAACGGAGTAATTCGCAGAGGAATTCCCGGTAAAGCTATAGAGGTAGACAAAGGAGGAACTATTGGAGTAAGCCTGGTAAATTTGTCGTGGTAAACAAAAGAGGAATTGGTGCAGGAATGCCTGGTAAATCTTTCGTTGTAAACAGAGGAAAAGATGGTGGAGGAATAACTCTTAAATGTGTTGTGGTAAACAAAGAAGGAAATTTGGCAAAAATACCTGGTAAATCTTTCGTGGTAAACAAAGTAGGAATTAGTGGAGGAATAACTGGTAAATGTGTTGGGGCAAACAAAGAAGGAATATGTGCAGGAATGTCTGCAGGTAACTCTTTCGTGGTAAACATAGGAAGAATAACTGGTAAATGTATTGTGGTAAACAGAGGAGGAATTTGTGAGGGAATAACTGGTGAACAATCCAGTGAACAAAGGAATAATTGGCAAAAGAATGCTTGGCATATCTGTTTCACACATAGTCGGCACTACAGATTAGACACAGCCTCATTAAACGTAAACGGAGAAGTTGCCATGTCTGACAACAACAGCAGCAGCAGCAGCAGCAGAAGAAGAAGAAGAAGAAGAAGAAGAAGAGGAAGAAGAAGAAGAAGATAAAATCAAAACAAAACAAACAAAACAAAAAATCAGCAACTAAACAAACAAACAACACCCCCTCCCCCCAAAACACACACACACACACACACACACACACACACACACACACACACACACACACACACACACACACACACACACACACACACACCAAAAAACGAAACAAAACAAAAACAAACAAACAAACAAAAACCCGACGAAAGTAACTACCAAAACGAAACAACAGAAGCAACAACAACAAAAACAAAAGCAATAAGAACATTAGCAACAATTAAAAGGATAATGGATCGGGGTTTCATTAAACTCCCACAACACTAAACCATGGCAGACATTTGTAAGGAAGACTTTGAGCTGTGTGGCCCAACGCCCAGTCTGAGGGTGGCCCAAAACCCAGCCTGAGGGTGGCCCAAAACCCAGCCTGAGGGTGGCCCAAAACCCAGCCTGAGGGTGGCCCAAAACCCAGCCTGAGGGTGGCCCAAGGCCCAGCCTGAGGGTGGCCCAAAACCCAGCCTGAGGGTGGCCCAAGGCCCAGCCTGAGGCGGCCTCAAACCCAGCCTGAGGGTGGCCCAAGGCCCAGCCTGAGGGTGGTCCACGGCCCAGCCTGAGGGTGGCCCACGGCCCAGCCTATGGGTGGACGCCTCACTTGAGAACAGAGCTTGCGGAGGTGTCAGCGTCGGCTCTCCACTTTCCATGCGGCGTGAGGAATGGTTCCGACTTCCTGGAGACATTCTGCGTCCCAACGACGGACGACAACTCCAGCTGAAAAACCAGTCGGGTGTGAGTCGTATTCACATCAGTCCGTATACACATGGGACATCTGTTGAACTCATCTCTGAAAGTCACTCTCAGTATAACAAAAACGTCATAGATATTATGTTTCCTAGAGAACGTAGGCTGAACTCTACCCACAGTACAACAAAAAAGGCACAGACATTATGTTTTTCAGAGAACGAAGCTAACTCGATTATGCCAGTCACCCACAGTACGACAAAAACATAGGTATACTGTGTTCCCGAGAGAAGGAAACGAAGGCGTGCTTTTTTTGCAGAATCTGCTCCTATGAGAGAACAACGGAAAGGCCAGAAGATGTGGAAAACCTAAGCTGGCAATACTAACCATCAGCGGCACGGTCCACCCGCATAAACACTGTGCGGTCTGTTGCTGACCAGAGTGCAGAAGGATACTAAAACCCCAAACAATCTTAAATGGCCGGCCCGCCCTGCCCTCGCTCCCAGCACACACTGTACTGCCTGCAGTCCTTCCAACTGCAGCTGGCAGCATGTCCACACCTGCTCAGCTGTGAGCAGTAGGGGGTGCAGACCTGCTCAGCTGTGAGCAGTAGGGGGTGCAGACCTGCTCAGCTGTGAGCAGTAGGGGGTGCAGACCTGCTCAGCAGTGGGCAGTAGGGGGTCGAGACCTGCTCAGCAGTGGGAAGTAGAGTAGTATGACTAAAGCTGCCAGTAAATTTCATCTTTTAAATTCAACCAAAAATCACACGTTTTTCAATTGAAAATCGCCACTACTACTGCTCCTGCTACTAACAGCAAACAAGTGCAGGCTTCAAACAGCCCTCTTTTAATCTGGGAAAATATATTGTCCTTCCACGATTCAAGAGAGACAACCATTTTGGTTCCTCCCGAACACACACACACACACATACACACACACACACACACACACACACACACACACACACACACACACACACACACACACACACACACACACACACACCAGCTACATATCACCAAAAACACATTTTCAGGAAATGAGAGACCGAAACAAATTAAAGCAACCTTTACCGTCCACTGGATAGACAGGTCTTATGTGCATTCTCTGCCCGTCTCACACACAACAAGCACGGTCAGCTTTGCACAGTTTGACACTGATCACATTCTGTAGCTTCCAAGCAAACGCCAGCGTTAAAGGTTTGGCCCGACCCTGACAGCCGAACACTGATCATGACAGACCCAGATTGTTCACGTAATTTAAACTGTGTGTGTGTGTGTGTGCGTGTGTGTGCGTGTGTGTGTGTGTGTGTGTGCCGGTGTGGGTTTTTTTTTGGGGGGGGGAGGGGAGCAAAGCACATGAATATGGGTGTGTTTTTTTTGCCTGAAAAAAATGCATCCGTCCGTTACAAGGTAACTTTCACCCATACATCTTGAAGAAAGTGTAATCAGAGTGTGACTGTGGGACGACAGCAAAACGAATGGTTATCTCTTACGTGAAATACTGTGTGATACTGAGGTAGGCCAGCCGTTTCCTCTTTACGTTGGTGCATGACATTCAAGGTCACTTTCTGGTTAAAGAGTTCCTTGCCTATCGCCTCCATCAGACCTGGACAGTTGACATATTAGAGTCAACAGTACCTGCACAGCTATGGCCAACATCAATGTAAACTTAACAAAAACAATGAAACTAACAAACAAGAACAAAGAAAAAGAAAATTTGAACGGTATGATACATTTGAGTGAACATTTTCAGCTCAGCTATGAGCCCCACCCAATGGCATCGGCACCGTCCTATCACAGAACCAGCCTGCCAAGGTGAACAAGAGGGCTAAGACACGAGTAACCAGCGGACATCACAGGAACAGTTATAACACACACACACACACACACACACACACACACACACACACACACACACACACACACACACACACACACACACACACACACACACACACACACACAAGCTGAATATTTGAAGGAACATCACCGTCTATGAACAACCAATTGTATGCATGTGAATGTAGCGAAGACTGCCACTTATTTGCTCACTTCTTCCATTTCTTGATGCAGTACACGAATGTATCGGAAACTGACTTTTCGTTTTCCTTCTAACTAACGAAGGAAAGCGTAAAGTGTTAGAGTGCCAGATGAGTGTTAGAGTGTTATAGTTGCTAGGTCAGGAGTGTAACAGTTAGTGCCAGCAGACTGCTATAATTAGGGTGCCAGCAGAGTTTTATAGTTACTGTGCCAGCAGAGTGTTACAGTTAGAGTGAGAGCAGACTGCTAGAGTGCCAGCAGACTGTTATAGTTACTGTGCCAGTAGACTGTTAGAGTGCCATATGAGTGTTATAGTTACTGTGCCAGCAGACCGTTACAGTTAAGAGTGCCAGCAGACTGTTAGAGTGCCATATGACTGTTATAGTTACTGTGCCAGCAGACCGTTACAGTTAAGAGTGCCAGCAGACTGTTAGAGTGCCATATGACTGTTATAGTTACTGTGCCAGCAGACCGTTACAGTTAAGAGTGCCAGCAGACTGTTAGAGTGCCATATGAGTGTTATAGTTACTGTGCCAGCAGACCGTTACAGTTAAGAGTGCCAGCAGACTGTTAGAGTGCCATATGAGTGTTATAGTTACTGTGCCAGCAGACCGTTACAGTTAAGAGTGCCAGCAGACTGTTAGAGTGCCAGCAGACTGTTACAGTTAGAGTGTCATCAGAGTGTTAGAGTACCAGCATACTGTTAGAGTGCCAGCAGACTGTTAGAGTGCCAGCAGACTGTTACAGTTAGAGTGTCATCAGAGTGTTAGAGTACCAGCAGACTGTTAGAGTGCCAGCAGACTGTTAGAGTGCCAGCAGAGTGTTACAGTTAGAATGCCGTCAGAGCGTTAGAGTGCCGTCAGAGTGTTAGAGTGCCAGCAGACTGTTAGAGTGCCGTCAGAGTGTTAGAGTGCCAGCAGACTGTTAGAGTGCCGTCAGAGTGTTAGAGTGCCAGCAGACTGTTAGAGTGCCGTCAGAGTGTTAGAGTGCCAGCAGACTGTTAGAGTGCCGTCAGAGTGTTAGAGTGCCAGCAGACTGTTAGAGTGCCGTCAGAGTGTTAGAGTGCCAGCAGACTGTTAGAGTGCCGTCAGAGTGTTAGAGTGCCAGCAGACTGTTAGAGTGCCGTCAGAGTGTTAGAGTGCCAGCAGACTGTTAGAGTGCCAGCAGTGTGTTACAGTTAGAGTGCCAGCATACTGTTTTTGTTAGAATGCCAGCGACGAAATCGCATCGTGTGCTCAGTTTGTGGAATGTTGTGTCTCTTTGTTTACCAGACATTTTGAAATGTATGGAAGCATTACGCCGTTAACCCCAGGTTTGGGTACTTGTGTCAACATCAACAAACGGACACACACACACACACACACACACACACACACACACACACAGACACACACACACACACACACACACACACACACACACACACACACACACACACACACACACACACACACACACACACACACACATTGAAATATGAAGGAATGTAGACTATGATAGTAATAAAGGAGAAGGCAAGAGAAGATTGCCTCAGAGAGGACCGGTGCAGATGACATCAGAGGGTGTGATGACGTACCTATGACGAAAGGGTAGAGCCCTTCCCTCGAGCTGTAGTAGTGCAATGTGAAGGCTCCGTGCTGGCCTTTTTCACACCTGCACGAAGAGGTAATCAGTTCACATCCCCGACACAAACAGAGGACTGCATCAAACAGACACAAACAACACAGCAGTTTTTCGCTCCATTTCAGGCCCTCAATGTAACGGTAAAATGTGATGGCACGGTCAAGCGACTGTTCGAACAATGTAGGTTTTAAGCTGGCTCTATTTTCAAGTGATTATGATCTGACAGGAGCCGTCAGTAGCCAATAAAAATAATTTATCGTATAATTAATCAGCACTACTATCGATAGGCGAAGCCTGCAACCGGTATGTAATATAGCTGATGATCTGCTACCACTACTGAGAACACCAGAGGTCAATTCTGTAACGCGGTATCTCATCAACAAGGGTGAGCACAATGCGATTTATAAGAGCAACAGAAATGTATGCATACAAAACCACCACAATAATATATACACATAATACACCTTGCACACACACACAGACACACAGACACACACACACACACGCACACACGCACGGGGGGGGGGGGGGGGGGGGGGCTAAAGGAAGAACACAGTTTTTAAGGCATGTGAGAAATGAATGTGACGGATGTCAGAAGGAAAAGAATTTATTTGCTTTTGAACACTGTAACAGAGAGAGCTTTGGCCAAAGATCATAGTTATAACTTGGGGGATGTGCAGTGTCCGTGTGTCTGCAGAAGAACGAAGCTGCCTGGAAGGGGTGTACGCTATGAGAAGCTCAGAGAGACAGGCAGCAAACTGAATCAGTGAAGTTGTGACGGATAATTGACAATTTGTAGTATATTTTGGCTTGGACCGATAACCAATGAAGAGCTTGAAGAAAGATTGCACATGATCACGTTTGCCTCTTTTGAAAACCGGTTTCGCTACAGAGTTCTGAACTTTATGTAATCTACTGAACAGTAAAGCGGGCAGCCAGATAGAAGAATAGTACTATAGTGTCATTTGTAATTTGGAGAGTACTAAGGCACAGACGGGAGTTTGGGTTGATAGTCAGGTACTGGCGGATAGAGCTGATTCGCGCGACTTCCGCTTAAGCAGAACAGCACACATATGGAATATGTGCTTGTCAAGAGACTACACTTTGAATGCAATTAATTCTTCAGGTATGTGGTACTGTGTCGGCTGGTAGAATGGTTTGATCTGACCGCCATGTGGTACTGTGCTGACTGGTGGTATGGTTTGATCTGACCGCCATGTGATACTGTGCTGACTGGAGGTATGGTTTGATCTGACCGCCATGTGGTACTGTGTTGACTGGTAGAATGGTTTGATCTGACCGCCATGTGGTACTGTGCTGACTGGTAGAATGGTTTGATCTGACCGCCATGTGGTACTGTGCTGACTGGTGGTATGGCTTGATCTGACCGCCATGTGGTACTGTGCTGACCGGTGGTATGGTTTGATCTCACCGCCATGTGGTACTGTGCTGACTGGTGGTATGGTTTGATCTGACTGCCATGTGGTACTGTGCTGCCTGGTAGAATGGTTTGATCCATTATTATTCACAATTATTAGCTGCAATCAAATGCACGATAATTTTTGTCTGATTTCAGCATTCGAGTGATTGTTGCTTTTGTTGTTGTCGTTTTTGTTGTTGCTTCCTTGATTACAGCTAATAACTTATCAGTGAGTGTGCACCATTGCTTATTTGGAAGGTTTTGTCCGTAGTTCATCAGTCTTTTGCTCAGTACAGGTTGCGATGAAGAGGCTCGTGGCGTAAACAGGACGGCCACTCTTCCGGTCTGTCGCGCGGAATACTAATTATGACGTTCCGATTGGCTGAAGGTGCCCAGCAGCCCGGAACCCTGTATGTTGCTACCGCTGGGTATTATAGGTCTGGAGCTGCCACCTGAAGGAAGGCCTCTTGAGGTCCTTGTAGGTCAGTGCCAGCAGGGAGTGCAGGGAGTCCAGGTTCTCAATAAAGCTGATGATGTCGCCCCCGAGCGTCCTCAGGGTCTGGTCGTAGCCGTGACTTAGGCAGTAGGTCAGGAAAAATCCGCCAAAGACATGGAGCATGTCAGCGACTGGCATTTCTGCACACAGAAACATTTAGTACGATGTCGTGTAAAATTATCTTTGGTTTGCTGTAAGATCGTCTCTCATTGAGCCCTCATCTACCTTTCACAACTTCTTCATCTTAACGCTACGCTCTTCTGCAGACAGCCTAGTGTTCAGAATACCATCCTCCTGCACTAATCCCGGTGGTCAGCGTTCTTCCTCTTACCATGCTCGAGCTGTCTGGAACCAAATCCCTATTTCTGTCCGCTTCTTTCAAATCTTCCTTAAAAACATTTCTGTTTTCAAAAACATTTTCTTCAGTTCCATTGCCCTGAGATACGAGTTTTTTTTTTTTTTTTTTTTTTTTTTGGGGGGGGGGGGGGGGGGGGGGGGGGTTATTTTGTGTGTGTGTGTGTGTGTGTGTGTGTGTGTGTGTGTGTGTGTGTGTGTGTGTGTGTGTGTGTGTGTGTGTGTGTGTGTGTGTGTGTGTGTGTGTGTGTGTGTTGAATCGTTGTTGTCAAAAAATATGCCCATTTTTAACGAATTTGTAAGCGATTAGGGCCAGCGCAGGTTAGGCGGTCTAAGTACCCATTACTGTTATTATTTGGTAGGGCAACATTGAATGGACTAACTCTTTGAAAATTGTGTTTGATGTTTGTGTATGCATAAATTGTTTTATGTTTGTGTAGAATTTGTGTGTGTGTATGTGCCTAGTGATGGTTATGATTTTTGGATTTGACTGTCATTATGATTTTTGGATTTGACTGTTAAAGAGAAAGGGTTTACACTATTATTATATATGTGAGAATTGGTTTTGAATATGCAGTTGCTTCTGAAGTGACCTCAGAACCACAGAGGCTTTTGTAACCAAACATGGTATGGTGATGCATCATCATTAGCTGGAAAGTCATATGGAAAGGTTGGGTTGCTCTCTTCAAGGTCCAAGGCACAATGAGGGCTCACTTAATCAAAATGTGACCTTTTCTGTTAGCATTGTACCTTCTGCTAGTGTACTACTCCTTTTTTTGGGAGGGGGTGGGGGGGAACCAAACTTAGTTTGATGGTACATCGTCATAAGTTGGAGTCATTAGATTGCTGTGTTTATGGATAAGGTCACATCTGTTGTTGTTGATCACTTTTATATAGCGCTATTCTCCGCTCCTGAGCAGACTCACTGTGCTCGCATGTGATTCTACATGAGTGAATAGCGTTTTATAGCGCATTTTTGAATATCCACCGAAGTGGTGTACTTACAGGTGGCCACAATCAGGTTATATCTTCTACTAGCATACAACTCCTTTCGTAACCAAACTCCATCATCATATGTTGGAGTGTCTTGTAAAAAGATTAGGTTGCTGTCTTCAGTGTCAAGATCACAGCACAATTAAGTTAAACATTTCAGTTAATCCTTAGTGATCATAGATAGAGTGGCCATAATCAGGGTGCTCAAAAATGCTCAATGAATATACTGCCACTTTGAGAGGTCTGATGCTAAAATACAAACAAAACCCAATTGTACTCTGCATTTGTAAAATCCCACTGGTATTGTCGGGTCTCTGACTAGTTCTCTCTGGCTTGAATGGTGCTTCTGAGGGACATGCCCTTGCTGGTACAGCCCCTTAAGTCATCACTGACCCTACTTAAGGGTGCTGGGAAAGAGGAAGTGCTTGAAGATTGATCATTGCCAATCAGACAAACATTAGAGCTGCAAAGGCATAGTTTGGGAAACTTCTGATAAATGGGGAGGAGTGCTTGCAGGCTTTTCCAGATACATAGATACAATCTTCAACTGAACTGAACTCAAGATATATATGAATTTGTGTTATTTTCTGTCTTTTTTATTATGATTAGTTACAATAATCATTATAAATCATAATTATCATTTTGTCTAAGTTCTGATTCATATTACTGTTTGAGTGTTTGTAATTCATATCAAGGACAGGTTGTGTGACAGTATTAGTGCCTAAACCTTTATCCTTGTGTGGTCAGGTTCACTTTGTCTGTCTTACAGTGGTTGCATGTGTACACTTGGTTTGTATTCACCTTTTGTGTTCTATTACAGGCGCTGACAGAACGGTCACCATGTGCAGGCTACAGAAAGGCAGAAGAAAGACGTAGTACTTGTGGCATAGAGAGCATTCAGTCAGATGACTGTGATACAGAGGGGCTACAGCAGATATCTCACTGCTCATCTCTGCTTGAACCAAGTGAGGGAGGAAGCAAACACTTTGCAGATAGACTGACTTTGCTCCAATCTGGTTATGCAAGGTCAGCACAAAAAAAGTTGAGCCAGAGGTCACTTCAGGTGACTCAAAGGTCAAGTTCAGGGATGGTGCATGAGAAGCAGCTGTGTGGAGGTGTTTACAGCAGTCCCATGCCCATTGGCAAGGTCAGGACATCAGCAAGAGAGGTGAAATTGGGTTTTTTTAAAACCTTTTCTTCACTCTCATTGCTCTGATAAGCGACTGGTGTGTGTTTGTGTATGCATATTTTGTTTTATGTTTGTGTAGAGATTGATTTTATGGAAGGAAGGAAGGAACTTGGTTTGTGTGTGTGTGTCTGAGTGTGCATATGCGTGTGTGTGTATGCATGTGCATGCGTGTGTGAGTCTCTGTGTGTGCGTGCATGTGTGTGTGCATTCATGTTGTATGCATTGAATTTTGACAATAGGTATTTGTAAAGAACATGGAAGTGCTTGGGGCCTGTGCGGATTAGGCACTCTAAGTATTCATTATTATTATTCTTGAGTTTTTGCTTGAAAGTGCAATTATGTAATGATCAGTGAAAGATCAGCCAGCTGTTCACTTGCTGATGTTGCAAATCTTATCATTTTAGTATTCTTGGATGCTGTTACTGTAATTAATAACAGTTGCTATGGGCTTGGCCAAATTTTAATGTAAAAAAAATCCCAAAACTAAAAATTGAAATAGAACAGATCTAGGGAAATGTACTCACCTATACAACGAAACAAAAGGAACAATCAAACACAAGCACTTTCGACAGAAACTCTCCATCATGTGTAAGAAGATAGACAATAATAAAAGAAGAAGGAAGCAAAGAAGAAGATAGACAAGGAGTTGATTTAAAAAATAAAAAAAAAGTTGAAGAATTTTAACTTTTTTTTCTTTTTTTCTTTTTACATCAACTCCTTGTCTGTCTTCTTCTTTGCTTCCTTCTTTTATTATTATCTATCTATCTATCTTCTTAACCTGACAAAGACTCTCTGTCAAAGGCACTTGTGTTTGATTGTTCTTTGTGTTTCATTGTATAGGTGAGTACATTTCCCTAAATATGTTCTGTTTTGTCAACCTCACCAGCAGTTGTTCACTCATTCCTAAAAAAAATTAATTTCATCAAGTCCTTATGCAGTCAGGTTTCCAGCCTTGTATGATTGTCAAGTATATGAATAGGATCATGAGCACAACTGTAGTTTAGCTTCCACACTTATTGACTTATACAGTATAAATCTGTGAGTATGCAAGTATCTATGTTAGGCCACCTGGCTGGCTGGCTGGATGTGGCAAAATGTTTAATGTTAAGATTTTTTATATATATTTCTTTAATGTAACTAGTGTAATTAATGAATAGCAAGTTCACCGAGCTCAGTCGTCAGTCATCCCTGTAGAAAAAGCAAGATTTTACAGGAATACTTCTACCAATGCAAGCTTATATCCAGACTTCAGCTTATATCCACTGAGCAAATGGCAGAGGAGAGTAGAGGGCAAAGCTGGACAGAAGATCAAAACAAACTTTATCTCAAATATTGGTAGACCCCCTGATGAAAGACCAGCTCTCTTTTTTCTAAAACCTTCCCTGATATTTGTTGTTGATGTTTGAGGCATCAGTGGACTAAAGAGGCCTCAGTCTGTCAAATGAGCCTTTCTGCTGCCCAAAGGTTCAGTGCCATGTGGTGTGGAGTATATTAACATTGGCATACTGTGTGTTCAGCTTTCAGGTAGAGGTGATGACAGCAAACAGGCTGACATTTGCTCTGCCAACAAGACTGGGGGATCAAACAACTCTCAGCTACAGCGTACTGCAGCCATTACAGATCTGCCTTTGCATCTAGACATGGCTTTATCGCCCAGGTACATGTTCTCCATAACTTGCATGCACAGTCTGTTCTGCTTTCTGCAGAATAAAAACAAACAAAAAACAAACAAACTTAGTGCTGATTTTAGATTGAAATATAGAAAGAAAGAAAAACAAGAAAATTACTGATTACTGAGGCTGCGTTGGGTTTTGAAGACCTTAAAACAGAGTGGGATAAAGAGAAGAAAAGCCTATGCCTTTTGGGGGTACATCAGGCCCTCCTGGAGCCAAATTAGATTTTTAGTTCCCCAAACCACATGTTTATCCTGGTGAGGACCATTATTTTGTTTGTTGTCTATGTTTTGCTAGGAGTAATCAGTCACCACTGGCACATAATGTGCCAAATCTTGTAACTTGCAAGAAACTGGTTTGCCACTTCAAGAGTATGCATATTTATGAGTAAAGGGATGCTGCTCCATCAGCATTTCTTCTTGGGCAGTTCAGGTGGGGTTGTTAACTCCCTTGACTTTTGCCTGGCATTGCTTAAGTCCCTTAGCTGCTTTTGCTTCTGGTGTGTACTTTGTTCACAGTGGAAGGGGGTGACAGTGAATTTGCAAATTTTACACTGCCAACTTTAAAGACATTCTTGGAGGCCTGTCATCAGAATGTGTTCTCTTGTTCTCTTGGCACCCCGTCACCACTACTCAACACCTCTCCTTTGAAAACTGCACGGGCTTCCCATTTCAGAACATATTAACTATAAAGTCACTTGTATGTGTTTCAGTGCTATAAATGGTTCTGGTCCTGCTTACCTCTCTGAACTGCTGCATGTCTACACTCCGTCTCATACACTAGTGACTACGCTCTTCTTCTGACACCCACATGCTGGAAATCCAACAATACAAACGCAAGACTCGTGGCTTTCACACCTTCTCTTGCTTTGGACCCCACATTTGGAATTCAATCCCACAAGACCTTAGACACTGCTCAACCCTGTCATCTTTTAAAGCCAAACTGAAACCCTTCCTCTTCTCACAGTATTTCCGTCCTAACTACTATCAGTACCCAGTTTCTGCCACAGTCATTGTGTGTGTGTGTGTGTGTGTGTGTGTGTGTGTGTGTGTGTGTGTGTGTGTGTGTGGTGCATTTTTTTATATTTTTATAATACTTACGTTAAAAAAAATGGTAGGACTATGCTCTACATGTGTATAGAATATCATATTTAGGTTAATATGCATCATGTGAGCGCTCAGGGCGTTGATGAGTGCATGATAAATGTACATTATTATTATTATTAACAAGCAATAACTTGTTGCTCATGCTATAGGATGCCCCAAAACACTTTTTTTTTCTCCACGAACTTATGATCTTCTGGTCAGCCAAAAAAGGACGCAGACACTGTTTTTCCACCATCCATCCCCATTCCCCTGTAATTTTTGCAACCTGCAACAGCGGTGACATTTGTACTGCTTTGCAATTCTAGGTTCAACTTCCATTGTTGTACACAGCGTGAAGCAACACCTACTCAGAAAGCGACTTCTCATGACTTCTTGTGCAAAAGATTACAAAGGGCATTCACTTGTGCAAACCAGCTTCACTGAACTGCCCAGTAGCATGACCTGTGTGAAGATGGCTTCAAAAATTGGCCTTTTTTTGTTATTGTCAGTATGAGTGAGTGAAGGCATTTGATGGCAAAGCAAATCTGTTTCTGGTTTGAAGGAGAGGGATTTTGATCCAGATACAGATCTAGGATCTGAGTTGAACAAAACACTGTCAAATGACCAGTGGTAAAATTAATGAGATGATCAAACCATAGTCAGTGACACTGTCCAGGATTTTTTCATCAAGACTAATTTGACAGGCATTTTGATGTTGTCTTTTAGCTACTGGCAAAAGATTCTGAATGGAACTAGTTAGTTAGTTAGTTCTTGGATTTTAATGACCTGCCAGCCACACTGGGTCATCTCAGGATGAACTGAATGGAGCTGGCACTGTCAAACTCATCC
>OY757547.1:1626529-1633657 GCA_963584105.1 Alviniconcha strummeri | reverse complement strand
AACCAAACGCGAGCGCAGTGAGTGTGCTGGAGAGCGGAGAACAGCGCTATACAAAAGCGATCACCAGCTGCTGCCCACCTTGAGAGGCTTTCCGGTGGCCGGCGACAGCACGTTGCCAGCCTCCTCCATCATGTCCATGGCAAAGTCCGCCATTCGCTCCGCGTGGTCTTCCTGTATCTCGGGTACACCCGTCACCGCCATGTAGGCGTCTCCTATCGTCTCCACCTGCCACCACCACCTTCGTTATTAGCAGAGTCATCATCACTGTCATCACCTTTTTCATCTCGTCCTCAAGCCCTACCGCTGGAAGATGCGTTGTTTCCTGCTTTTGTTTCGCCAGAGTGAAGAAGCACTACTATGAGCACACGCACTTTGACATTAGATTGCGTACATAGTGTCGAGGAAAATCGCAGCGTTAAAACCATAGTGACAGTTGGCCGGCCTCATACTGAAGTCTGTGTGGGCTTCTGCTTCATTTGGGCCCAAAGGAGAAAGGCTTTACTGTGGGTTGTGGCAATGACAATTAGCGGGTAGGCACCTCCACAACATAGCTTTTGCTTTGTGGCAGTGTAGCAATCGGCAATCTTTTTGCCACACACGTTTCCTCCCGGGGACAGCACAGCTGTGCAAACCCTGGTGCGGTAGGGTAGGGAGAGGTGTTGGTCGGTTGGGTAGGGCGGGGCAGAAGATACATTTCAACTGCTTTCATCGTACAGGGGGTTGGGGGTGGAGGGGCAGAGGATACATTTCAACTGCTTTCATCGTACAGGGGGTAGGGGATATGGAGCCGGGGCACAAGATACAATTTAACGGCTTTCACCGTACAGACGATTCGTACAACCTTCAAAACAGGAAATCAACGCAAACGACAGATGAACCTACCTTGTAGACGTCATACGAGTCAGTGTGCGTGTCGAAGCGGTGGTACATGTCGTTGAGCATGTTGACGATGTCATCAGCTGGGCAGTCTGCTGCGATGTCAGTGAACGTCACAATGTCGCTGAAGAGAACTGTGCAGCTCTCGTACCGCTCTGTAAAATGCCAAAGTTGTGAACGTTAGCATACCTCTCAGCAGAACTGTGCACAGCTTCTTTGCCGTTCTGAAACACACTGAACTTGTGGCCGTTACAGTGTCACTGAAAACGACTGTGTGAAGCTTCTGTACCGAAAGTGTGGCCGTTACTATGTCACTAAACAGAACTGTGCACAGTTTCTGTACCGTTCTGAAACACATCGAACTTGTGGCCGTTACAATGTCACTGAATACAAACTGATGTGTACGCTTCTATACTGTTCTGAAACACAAAACGTATAGCCGTTCCAATTTCACTAAATACAACTCTGTACAGCCTCTGTACAATTTTGAAACACTCCAAACTTGTGGCCGTTACAATAAGTAGCATGTCACGGAAGTTTGACTGACATCGGCTATTATCCAATCAACAAGTGCTGACAACACGCACCTTCCGCCCATCCTCCGACAGTTCAGACCTATTTGAGTCTTAGCCAATGGAGGCTAGCAATGCTGAACAAAAACCATGTGCATGTAGGCTACCTAACACGGACACATAGGACCCAGATCGACTGTAATACCGCACCTTTCCCTACGTCCAAGTGCGAAGAAATGTAATGTGAGATGGATTAAACACACACACACACACACACACACACACACACACACACACACACACACACACACACACACACACACACACACACACACACACTCACACACAACAAAACCAAACCAAAAGGAAAAACAACAACAACATACAAAACAAACAAACAACAACAACAAAAACCACACAAACAAACACATGCACAATGTAAACATCGTTCATGGTAATCACTATTTCTTCGTTTGTACAAGGCCAGGGCAAGAGTATGCACAGGGTTTGGAGTTAAGCGTGTACGTGCACGGTCAGCAATGACGCATTCAGAATTGCTTGTTCAAAGTCGTATTGCCAGATTGGCCTAGAAGCCATGGCACTGATCGCACAACGCCCACTCTTTCTAGCTGTATCTAGCTAGAGCGTATCGAAACCACCCGTGGAATTTGCCTGAACCAACAACAGTCGTCATATCAAACCCCAAAGACACGACGTGAGAACTCCGAGGGTCATCATGTTCGTTTCAAAACTCTTTGGAACACTATTTTCTATCAAGTTGTCATCAAAAAAGCAGACGCGTCAGACTGTACTAGGAAGATCTATTGAGAGCGTTACATTTGCTGTGGTTTACCTACTTCCTGCTATATGTCGAACAGATCTTCTCTCTGTCGTAGCACTAGTGTCCATAAAACTGACCATCGCACAGATGGAGGTATTATATTTGCCGGCGCCGCCATATTTCCTAATCATAAATCCGTCGGAAATTCGAGGAGTGGGCGGAGGTTTTCCCTACTGAGGACACGTTAGTTAACAGCAGTAACAGAACTGTGCAGCTTCTTAAGCTTTCTTATCTTTCTGTGTAACCTACAGAGGTTGTGCCCATTATGGCATACACTAAACACAACCGTGGACCTTTTGTTCCATGTTCTAACACATCAGGTGGTGAGTACATAATCTATGCTACGACAGTCGTGCGCGGAAATAGCATCACCTATTGGAGTCGTTGGTTGTTTCGACTACGGACTGGCAAGTGCCGACTGAATGCCCGCCTGCGTCGCCTTGGTTTCTTACCCACAGTCGGCTGCCCATGTGAGGCAGGCCCACAAACCCTAGAACATGTCAGCAGTTCCAACCCCTATGCATGGAAGCACGAACACGGCACTGTCCCCAAGAAACCACGATTGCAGAACATCTCTGGGACTCCTGAGATGACCATGTGGACCGTGCTGTAGACAAGCGAGTTCACCAGCACCATCAAGCTAGACGTCTGAGGACAATCCTCCAACGCCGCACAGAAGAGGCTGGTTATTCCGAACTCGGTTGGTGGCCAAAACACATTGACCTAGTGAAATCGCTTTTTAAACAGTCGCTTTTTAAATATTGACTCACCAGACTTGAGCACTAGCTAATTAGTCACTAGAAGTTTGACTCACCAGCCTTGACCTTCTGCCCGCTAGTGAGCTGCTTGGCGATCTTCTTGGGCATCATGTCGTGCAGCAGCTCCTCCGTCTTGCGCTTCTCACTTTCCAAGGCTTTTGACGTTTTCTTCAGCGCCATCGTCGTCTCGTCCAGCTTCCTCCTGTGTTGACAGAAGTCAGCGGCTGCGGTATAGGACTGTCACCTCAACTGGACACAGCTACATTTTCTCCGTCGACTCACATGTTAAAACGGACCTTTTACCACCGGGTTGCTAACCCTTCCGTTAAACATAAAAACATATTTGTCCTAGTGGAGTGTCACTGGACCATTGTGAATGAGACATGTCATGGCAGGCCAGGAAATGGACCAGGAGATTAGGGACAGTGCTGACCCGGGTTGATTCTTCATGAACTATGAACTCTTGCAGGGCGTGTCACCAAATCGAAAGTGAAGTTTGACTGGAAGTCTGTGTGTGCAAATGGTTCACAGCAATCACGGTGGCCCGCACACACTCACACAGACAGACAGACAGACAGACAGACAGACAGACACACACACACACACACACACACACACACACACACACACACACACACACACACACACACACACACACACACACACACACACACACACACACACACACACACACACACACACACTCACACGCACACACACACACACACACACCGATGAAAAGACGTGAATCACACGCGTACCGCTTCACTTTTTAAATTCCAAGCGTAGCAAAAAATATCTCTTTGATAGATATTCTTTGCTGGACAGAGGAAAAAGAAGTGGT
This sequence comes from Alviniconcha strummeri, assembly GCA_963584105.1. NCBI lineage: Eukaryota > Metazoa > Mollusca > Gastropoda > Provannidae > Alviniconcha > Alviniconcha strummeri. Next base: position 1,629,826 of record OY757547.1, on the reverse strand, counting down.
TAACCAAAATTCGGCGAGACAAGAGTTCAAGAGCAGTGAACGGAGTCGATCTCGTGACCCGCCGTGACCTAGCTCATTAAGAATAACTCCAGGTTAATACTATCCCCATTCTCGTTTTCGATATTGTGACCCGATGCATCATGCATATTCCTCAGTATGGTCCACAAGAGAAAGATTCATGCTGTCCGACTAGAACTGCTTTGCTAGTTGGCTATCTAAGCTGGCACGATCTACTAACAGGAGTTTTATCGCCAGCTGGTAAAATGGACAGCAGCCTCGGATATAAGAAACTCGGTCAAAAGTGACTCTCCGGATCCCAGTTAAAGTTTTTGTTTCACACACACACACACTCACTCACACACACACACACACGCACGCACGCACGCACGCACGCACGCACGCACGCACGCACGCGCGCACACTTTCTCGGTCCCGACCAAAGACCTACCTCACGTATTTTAGTTAGTTAGTTGGTGCTTTGAGCCCATTCAACCACAGAGGGTTATATCAGGTATAAGAATACCTTCCCACCTCACGTTTAAGAATGTTTGTCAGAACAAACGTCAGAGAGCCGAGAGCCTTTTGAGAATTTGCATTGTAGAATATGATCATTATATTTATACTAGTACTTAAAGTCTGTCTTGCATCATTAGAGAACATCGTTGCATTGTGGATTATTACTGTGCAACATTTTTATTATATGTGCAATCACAAAGTAGACAATAGGTCAAAATCAGCTGTTGATTATTCGAGTTCTACAGTACAATCACGTATATCCTGGGCGGCTCCCATGGACCGACAGTGTAGTGTGAGTAAACAAAAGAAAGTCTATTAACGGGTGTGTAGATAGGTGTCAAACGTCATCAGAAAACAACTGATATTTAGCTGTAATCATCAGTAAGACGGAAGGAGGAGGGAACATGCGTGCACTCACGCCACATCGATCTCGACAGGTATCAAACGTCATCAGAAAACAACTGATATTCAGCTGTAGTCATCAGTAAGGCGGAAGGAGGTCTCGATAGGTATCAAACGTCATCAGAAAACAACTGATATTCAGCTGTAGTCATCAGTAAGACGGAAGGAGGAGGGAACATGCGTGCACTCACGCCACATCGATCTCCGCAATGCGCTGCTGGTTGAGGAGAACAAGTTCTCGCGTGACGTCATAGATTGGGACGTCAGAAAGGAACACTTTCATACTCTTGAAGTCATCAAGTGACATCAGGCGTGGTGAGCCAACAAAGAGCAGAAGTCTGGAGTAGGTCAACCAAACCATCTGACCTGAAAGGACAGTACAATATGCGAACGAAGCGAAAATACTAACAAAACCTCCATTTTCTAGGTATCAAAACACAAAAAAACCGTAAGACTTTTTCTTTTTTATGAACTCCTTGTCTGCTATGAACACCTGTGTGTGTGTGTGTGTGTGTGTGTGTGTGTGTGTGTGTGTGTGTGTGTGTGTGTGTGTGTGTGTGTGTGTGTGTGTGTGTGTTCTGAAAAATAACACTAAAATGAAACGTTAATCAGCAATGTAACCCAAACTTTGGTCCGGTATATAGATGAGTTTGCGCTGATTCATTTAAGCTGTTTTGCCAAATAATCTTCAAGTACAAAGAAACTTTGTACAAGTGTCAGTCAGAGCTGCACCTGTGACAAGAGTAAATGTAATGTGCTTAACCCTACTATCACATTTGTCTTTGTCAGGTTGAGTCTTCATAGTACCCAGGGGCGCTGCACAAGTTACTAACTCCCGAGTAAAGATCTGGATCACGGTTCTGGGTCAGTATTTACATTTCACTCATTTACAACTGCCGGGTACAATGTACATGGGAGAAAATCACAATTATCGACTGCAATGCAAAAGCCGGATTTATTGTAATACTACACCAAAAAGCCCGTTTTGTAGCTGGAGCGTTTGATAGCTCTGGCATTATTTCACTGCGGAGCCGGTTGGCCGATATGCAATCTAACTTGTAATAATCGAAACTCACAATTTCACAATCCCTTTTTCATGACGGTCAGAGGAGAAAGTATGGGTCATACTTTACAACCTATTGTTAGGGGTGGGTCAGAGGAGACGATAGGAGCCATAGTTCACAACGTATTGTTGAGGTGGGTCAAAGGAGACGATAGGAGCCGTACTTTACAACTTATTGTTGGGGTAGATCAGAGGAGACGACAGGAGCCATACTTTACAGCGTATTGTTGGAGTGGGTCAGAGGAGACGGCAGAAGAGTGCTACTTTATTTACCTTTCAGAAGGAAAGGCTGATCGCCAGGTTTCCTGTGAATGGCAACGATAAAGACACTGTTGATGAACGTCATGATGTTTTCTGCTGTCTGACGTATCACGGGCTGCACGATGGTTCCCACATCTTGCAGGGGCGTGCCGTCTTTGATGGCAACCATGGACAGTCTCTTGATGTTCTCCCCGCACTGACGTATCAAGAGACGGCGATCCATCAGGATGTGGTAGGGGAACACCGTGCTAAAATCCTCAGACCTGGCCACACAAACCGTTTCAAAGAAGACAGAAAAATCTTCCGTTAGCTTTACTAAATAGAGTTTAGCCGTCTACAGTATCTTGCTTTGTGCCACCTAATATCTGTTCGTATACATATGACTCAGGATCATCCAAGGTAGCAACTCTATTCCACGGGAGAATTAATATGTAGTCTTTTCCGATTCGTATGTCGTGGGTTAGCAGAGTACATAAAGGCCTACATATCAAATATGCAGCCAGGACGCTTGTTTTTTAAATGAATATTTCATAGGTGGGTGTGCATGCAGGCTACCAGAGAGTCTTCCGTCGCGAGACGCTGTAAACTGCACTGTGATCAGGATGTTCGCAAGAAGGTGAAAACATGGCAGACAGATGAATATTAGAACTTGATGTTGTCAGGCAATGAAAATGTCTATTTACGATGCCGAAAACCCAGAGCTTTCCAAAGTTCCCTCTTACGTATATAATATTCTGGATTTAGTAATAATCTATAGCCTTGCATCTTTCAGTCATCTGCAAAAAGCCATTGCAACGACTGGCCTCAAGTTGTGTTCTAGAAAGTCCTCATCCTTCTGTGAGTTTGTGTTGCAGTCACCTTCTACGAGTGTCCAACGCGCACTGTGAGAAACACGACATGCTGAATACGGGGGCTCGGGTCATGATGACTGCTAAGGCTAAAAGGAACGTTCATCATCCGATCTCCACACACGCACTTTCCTGTCCTTTCAAAACGGCAATAAAAACACCTTTGCTCCAGGGAATTGCTATGTAAACCTCCGCAAACCATGTCCG
>OY757547.1:1619029-1621529 GCA_963584105.1 Alviniconcha strummeri | reverse complement strand
CTGTTAATTGGCTGTCGGTGGTGGTACACCCACAACCAGTCTATCCTGAGTAACCTGGATGTCTCTGTGATAGCCTGGCATTGGTATCAGCACTGTGAGAGTGACGTCAGCGGGGCACTTTCCTTATGGTGGAAGCGATTATTGGTCTGCAGGCACTGGGTGTAGCGTCACAAGGATGTACGATTAGCGATTCACGGCTCTTGACCTCAGTAAGAGTGTGATAGTACCATCCACACATAACGGATCAGAATATTTATTTTAAAACTAAGGTTTTGTATTAATCTGTCTGTTGAACGGGTGTTTCTTCTTTCTGATAAGTTTAAGCACAAACGTGATTATAAAAAGTGTCAAGAAAAATCATTAAAAAAAGACAGGATTTTTTTTTTTAAATCAAACAAATAAATAAAAAATCATCAGCAAAAAAAAAAAAAAAAAAAAAAAAAAATCAAAGCGTGGAAGGTACTACACTCACAGTTAACGGCAGGCACTTTGCCACCTGTGGATCTTCAGCTAAAGGGATCTGGATTTATCCGCCCCTGGTACTCCACCGTGAAGAAGGAAGAAAACGAATGCAGAGAGAGAGAGAGAGAGAGAGAGAGAGAGAGAGAGAGAGAGAGAGAGAGAGAGAGAGAGAGAGAGAGAGAGTCTCAGCATTCACAAGAACGTAAAACGTGACTAATATGGTCTTGGATGAGGTCCTTACCAATGACAATTGGATAGAGGCCAATCCTCGAACTGTAGTAGTGTAAAATAAGCGAACCGTCCTCGTCCTCGACACATCTGAAATAATACTGATAATGCAAGCGCTGATATCACATTACTTTCGCCATATTAATAATGTTGATAAGTTACATCCATAAAGCGCCCTATCTCACAAGAGCTCATAGGGGTTTACAACAATTAATATGTACAACCAATACAAAATGTACACGTGCCACAGATGCACTGACTGAAAAATATAGAACCTGTTCATCACACACACACACACACACACACGCACGCACGCACGCACGCACGCACGCACGCACGCACGCACGCACGCACGCACGCACGCACGCACGCACGCACGTACACACACACACACACACACACACACACACACACACACACACACACACACACACACACACACACCAATCAGTGATGGTTGGAAAACAGTGAGTTTTGACGGCTGATCTGAAGGGGAAGGGTGTCTGAGAAAACCGGATCAGATGTCTCTGATAAGTCTATTCCATAATGCTGGAGAAAGCTAAGAGAAAGATCGTTCGCCGTACGACTTAGTTTTGACAGAGTGTGGCTGTCTGTGCAAGATCAAAGTTGCCCAGAGGGCGTGCAGATCTTAGAGCACACCAGAAAGGTAGACAGGGCCTGTAGAATAATAGCACCGAAACAAACGGGAAGAAAATATATTTGATTTTCGCATCGATCGGGAGCATCGCAAGGATGAGGTGAAGTTATTGCGAGCGCTGCACCAGACAACCAGCTAGGGGACCGCTCTGTCCGGCCGGCCGCGCAGATTGCCGGCACATCAAAACATTTCACAGAGGGTTCCGAGCTGCCACCACCCGAGCAGCTCCCATGAGAATCATACAAATAATTTCTGGCGTGAGCCAGGTCTGGCTCACAAGTATGAAAACGGGGTGAGAGGCCGGCAGGTTTCGAACAAAACATTTCAAATAACCAATAACGCACGTTCGTTGGTGACCAGAAATATCAGTTGCAATCAAACGAGATCAACTCCATGCAGTCATCCGAATGTTGAAATCGGACTCATCGTGCAATCCACCTGTCAACACTGTACCACACGGTGGTAAAATGAAAGCTTGTGGGACTGTAGTTTATGGGACGCGAGGCTTAGAGCTCAGCATGGTGCCTTTTATACTCGGTATTCTGGGACAGGTGACTTGTCTCGGTATTATGGGACAGGTGACTGGTCTCGCTATTTTGGGACAGATGACTTGTCTCGGTATTCTGGGACTGGTCACTGGTCTCAGTATTCTGGGACAGGTGACTGGTCTCGGCATTTTTGGGGAAGGTGACTGGTCTCGCTATTCTGGTACAGGTGATTGGTCTCAGTATTTGGGACAGGTGACTAGTCTCGCTATTTTGGGACAGGTGACTGGTCTCGCTATTTTGGGACAGGTGCCTGGTCTTGGTATTCTGGGGCAGGTGACTGGTCTCGCTATTTTGGGACAGGTGACTGGTCTCGGTGTTCTGGGACAGGTGATTGGTCTCGGTATTCTGGGACATGTGACTGGTCTCGGTGTTCTGGGACAGGTGACTGATACGCCTCAACAGGCAACGTGACGTGTTCTCTTCACTGGCCAACAACCGAGCGCTGTTTAAAAGTGCAGACTCAAGCTATTCGCGTGTCAGGTGGTTACACGTGACGACACCATCATCACTCACAGAAACACCTTGAACAGGTTCTGTGCATGTGGACATTTTGTTCACGTTCAAAACATATCAAACAATATAAACTTATTAATATTTAAAGCTG
>OY757547.1:1586529-1614029 GCA_963584105.1 Alviniconcha strummeri | reverse complement strand
TATGGGTACTGCGTTGTGTATGGCTACTGCTGGTGTAGGGCTACTGCTTAGTGGATAGTCAAATTAAAATAGCTACCGTTTTGTGTGGGAGTACTGCTTTGTGTGGGGCTATTGCTTGTGTATGGCTACTACTTTGTGTATGACTACTGCTTTGTGTAGGTCTATTGTTTGCGTTGCTTCCGTAGGAGTATTGCTTGTGTATGGACTACTGCTTTGCGTAGTCCTATTGCTTGTTTTGGTCTATTGCTTGTGTAGGACTATTGCTTGTGTATGGCTACTGCTTTGTGTAGGGCTATTGGTTGTGCATGGCTACTGCTTTGTGTAGGGATATTACTTATGTATGGCTACTGCTTTGTGTAGGGCTATTGGTTGTGCATGGCTACTGCTTTGTGTAGGGATATTACTTGTGCAGGGCTACTGCTTTGTGTAGGGCTATTGGTTGTGCATGGCTACTGCTTTGTGTAGGGATATTACTTGTGTAGGGCTACTGATTTGTGTAGGCCTAATGCTTGTGTAGGTCTATTGCTTTTGTGGGGCTACTGCTTTGTGCATGCTTATTGCTTGTGTAGGGCTATTGCTTGTGTAGGACTACAGCTTTGTGTGGGACTACTGCTTTGTGTAGGGATATTGCTTTGTGTAGGACTATTGCTTTGTGTGTAGGGCTACTGCTTTGTGTAGGGATACTTCTTGTGTGAGACTATTGTTTGCGTTGCTTGTGTAGGAGTATTGCTTGTATATGAACTACTGCTTTGCGTAGTGCTATTACTTGTTTAGGACTATCGCTTGTGTAGGGTTACTACTGCTTTGTGTAGGGCTATTGGATGTGCATGGCTACTGCTTTGTGTAGGGATATTACTTGTGTAGGGCTACTGCTTTGTGTAGGCCTATTGCTTTTGTAGCGCTACTGCGTTGTTTGACTGGATGGATGTTAAGCCCTCAAGTAACCGTCGTGGCTGACTGCAAGTTACCCCCTCATATAACCGACATGGTTGATTGGATGTCGCCCTTACGTAACCGATGTAAATGATTGGCTGTCCCTGACCCAACCGATGTGGCTGATTGGACGTCGCCCTCGCATTGCCATGTCTCCTGTTCCCACCCCGTCCTCGTAGATACACCAGCACTTTGGTCTGCCACTGCCTAGTCGTTCCGCGAACGGTCTTATTTAGTGTATGCATTTTTGTATGCCATTTTGAATAGCACTAATAAACTTTTCCTATATGTATTGTTTAATGTGTTTACGAGTATGCCAGCTGACAGAGCTCAAGCAAACCAAGGAGTGGGAAAATTACCCAAACGGATTCCGGCGTCTTTACGTCCACTCCTGCCAGAAATGGGGGGAAAGCACTGTCGAGAACGGCCAAGAGGCAACACGGAGTCAGAGATCAAGCATCTCATTCAAGAAAACAGCAAACCACAAGACCTCATAGTGCACACTGTGTACATAGTGTCACCAAAGACCAGTCACGGTGGGGCTTCACTGTCAAGCAAGGTGCGACTATCATCCATGAAGACAGTGCAGTCTATACGGTCTCAATCTCCAGCTTGACAATGGAGATGGAAGCAGTCACCGGTGCCCTCTGCTGGATTGTCGGACCACACATGCCGTCCTCCTCACTGATTCAATGAGCTTGCTGCAAAAAGTGAAAAATGGAATGGGAAGCCCAGACTGGAATATGTCAATGGTCGACACCCACCTTCGAAAACTCCTGTGGGTGTACTGCCCTGGACATGCCGAAGTGAAGAGAAATGGCCGAGCAGACAGACTGTCAGGAAAAGCAACCCTCCCAAGTGGCTTGCTTCTCGGAAGCTCAGAAGTGCTGAGGAGCTTGAGACACTACCTTCGGATACAAAGCCAAGGACATCACACCACTGTTCGCTTGCAGCAAAGAGGCGTGCTCTTCCTTCAAAGGACGAAACAGAGCCATCGTCGGTCAGACGAACACTGGAAACCTTTCAAAGAGGAAACGTTGGGGAAACTTCTGAGAGACAGAGTGGAGCGCATGTGCGCTTTTCCGAGCGCATAGATACCATCTTGAACTGACCTGAACTAACTGTGAGACTGAGAAACACTGCTTGCAACTGAAGAAAATATAAACAGTTGCCATTAGCGCTGTATAATGACGATATTCTCCCTGTCATAGAAATAAAGTTACCGTGGGGCAACTATTTTCAAGATTGCACCATTCTACGAGCTTTCGCAGTTGTAACAGGAATAACCACAAGCAGAATCACATGGCCTCCAGTCTGACTTAAATCCCTAGAAGCAGAGTCAAATGCCTCAACATAACGCTCCTGTCTACTTGACTGAACTGACAGGTTACAAACCAGCCCGTCAGCTACGCTCTTTTTCTGATACTTCTATTCTCTGTCTTCCCTCTGTGTGCACGCACTCGTTTGGTCAGAAATCTTTTTCTTATGCTGCACCGTATGTCTGGAACAGTCTCCCATTCCAAAATAGATTATGAAACACACTCACATCTTTTAAATCATCTTTCAAATCTAACCTCTTCAAGCTATCCTCTTGACTCTCTCCCCCTGTGCGTGCGTGCGTGCGTGCGTGCGTGCGTGCGTGCGTGCGTGCGTGCGTGCGTGCGTGTGTGTGTGTGTGTGTGTATGTGTGGGTGTGCATGCTCGTGTTTTGTTCTTCGCTTTGTGATGGGCTCTGTGCTTCAGTTTGGAGAAATAGCATATTAAAGAGTACATTATTATTATTATTAGTAGTAGTAGTATAGAAAATAGCCGGCTGCATTTGAAATTTCTTACCCCATCACTAGATCTATGTCAATTCAAACTCAGACCTCGAGGCTATTCCGGACTCCTACATACATTCCTTATACTCTTCTTATTTTAAAATAGCCGTCATAACCTATCAATAAAGTTGCCGCACTGAAGTAGTAAAATGCTCGCCTCTGTTGGCAGTAAGTTTACGATTCCTCCACTTTCAGCGACAGCGTGTGCAAATTGGTTGAACGACGAGAGGTTGCATGCATTGCATTTTAGTTCAAGGTAAACCGCAACTCACCATGTCCGAGTTTCCATAAGTCTGTGTTAAATGCTTTCGCTTCACGTCACAGTCTGTTTTACGTCAAATTCTTGTGTAATTTCGTGTCACGTTTTCATGACGTATTGCATGCAAGTTGATTCAATCAATGTTTAAAAAACAAACAAAAACAAAAACAAAACAACAACAACAACAACAACAACAACAAAGATACAACAACAACAACCTAAGAATTAAATTAAAAAATAAATAAATCATGTTACCAAGTTACCCTGACTATGAACGGTTTAACAACAGAAGTTAACAATATAAGTTATAACATCAGTATTATTATATACACAACATATCTGTTACATTATTGCACGCCCCGACATAACCGTACAGGCGGGAAACATCAAGTTACCTACTTACTCTTACATTATTGCAAACATTGAAGGAACTAGTCCACGCAGATTTGGCTTTTTTTTTCTCTTTTTTTTTTTCTTTTTTTCATTTTTTTTTTCTTTTTTTTTTTTCTTTTTCATCCTTTTAAAATAAAATAGGTACGATTTTTGGCAGCATTAATTTCTGCTTTGGCTCTTTTGAAATACTCTAATTTAAGACTAACTATTAGTAACTGTGGTGGTTTAAAAATAGATTGGGGATCACCCAACCTGATGCAGCTGTTTATAGAGTACGTATTACGTCGTAACATTTTGTTGTTTAACACACGTTTTTGTAGACTCGGCCTGCAAACGATAGACGATTTTCGGAAGTCATATTTGGATTTCCCTGCTTGTTACGTCACTTGAGTATCACTTGAAAATAACATGCGACTACGGACTAGCCATCGGACCAGGACCGACCGTTCATTTGTTGTTGTTTCGGTCACCTTCTAATAATAGATATATACAATGTTGACAAGAGACGGGAGAGAGATTGTTTTTATCTGGGTTCCCGGCCATGTTGGCATTAGGGGAAATTCGGCTGCAGATTCTGCAGCTAAGGATGCCCTTGATGGCGACATCTCGGTTGAGCTCATCCATTCTCAGACCTATGTGGCAGTCTGAGTGGGATGAGTTCCCGGAAAATAAATTACATAAGGTATTCCCAGTATTAAATGAATGTATTGTTTGTCCTCGGACAAACAGAAAAGAAGAGGCTGGGATGGCCCGACTGCACATTGACCATTCTTTTATTACTCATTCCTTTTTATTGAAGGGTGAGGAATCGCCAGTGTGCATCGGATGTGATAATCGTTTAACCATAGAGCATATTTTACTTACTTGTTCGGATTTTATTGAAATATGAGAGAGCCACTTTACAGCTCAATCACTCCGTAGGTAATTCAGGATATTTCGCCTGAGAAGATTTTTAACTTTTTGAAATAAATTAATATTTTTGGAAAAATCTAAATTTGAGACCATTTTTAGTTATGTTTGTGTTATTCACCTTTTAAGCATGGTTTTAAAACTGTATATAGACCCATTTTAAGACATACACATTATTAAAATTAAATATATAATATCAGACGTGTATCGACCTAATATAACCGTACCGGTTGACTGGGCGTAAAGCACCAACTTACTTACTCTTCAGTACCACACATTTTGCATGTTTAGGGAAAGTCGTCGTGTTTGGGCTAAGGGTTATGATTGTATGACTGGATTAGCCGATAGACCGATCATATTCCCCCTTGAAACCTAAAGCCCTGTATTCACGGGGCGTACAACTTGTCCGCGGACACTCCCTGTGTGCTCGGAGTGTGCTCGGTGTGTTCACGGAGTGCTCCGCGGATCTAGATCTGTGTTCGCTTCCTAGTTGGCCAGTGTCGTCACCTCAGCTTATGCATGCGACGCATCAGATCTGCAGACGACAATTCTTCTGGCAGCCAAGACTCTTGTTACTTCCTGTATCCTCTCACGGCTCAACTACTGCAACTGTCTCCTCATGGGTACACCTAGTTCTGTCATCCAGACTCTCCAGAAAATTCAAAACTTCGCTGCAAGACTCGTTCTCTTGGCACCCCGCCACCGCCATTTAACACCTCTCCTGGAAAACTGCACTGGCTTTCCATTTCAGGATGTATTAAATATTAAGTCGCTTGTATGTGTACAGTGCTGTCAGTGGTTCTGGTCCTGCTTACCTTTCTGCTTACATGTCTACACTCCATCTCGTACCCCACGCTCTTCTGCTGAAAATCCAGCAATACAAACGCAAGAGTCATCGCTTTCGTGCTTGCTCTTGCTTTGGACCCCACATTTGGAATTCACTCCCACAAGACCTTAGACACTGCTCAACTCTGTCATCTTTTAAAGCCAAACTGAAAGCCTTCCTCTTCTCACAGTATTTCCACCCCAACTAATATCAATACCCAGTTTCTGCTACAGTGTGTGTGTGTGTGTGTGTGTGTGTGTGTGTGTGTGTGTGTGTGTGTGTGTGTGTGTGTGTGTGTGTGTGTGTGTGTGTGTGTGCGTGTGTTTTCATATTATTCCTTATGTAAATTGTTTTGGTAGGTGCTCTACATGTGTATAGAATATTGTATTAGGTTAATATGTATCATGTGAGCGCTCAGGGCGTTGGTGAGCGCATGATAAATATACATTATTATTATTATTATTAGTAGTAGTAGTAGTAGTAGTATACAGTGGAATGCAGCTACAACTAAAGCTATAAAATACTGAGCACTCTTGCTTTAGATTTTGATAGTTCAAGAAAGAAAGTTCACTTGGCGAAGTTGCAAAGTATTTATTTGCATGCAGTGACACGACCATTTTCAAATCTGTACGAGCCATGTGTTGCCTCTATAAAATGAAGTTAGACACAAGAAGAACAGCTGAAACAACAACAAAACGTCTCAACAATGGGCTTACATGCATGCATTTTACATCCCTGTTACGTCTACCACACATGCGGCTAGCTTTCGAGCTAAATTTAGAAGGTAAATCATGTGACCTAAACAACCAATGAACGGTTGGTTCTGGTGCGATGGCTAGCCGCATGTCTTGAAACATGGCGAGCGAAGACGATCACCTGCTCTTATCTTGCGAAAGCAGTGACTTAGAAGAAGATGAAACACCACCAGAAGATGCAAACAAACAGTTTGGCCTACAGCCGTATCAGTTCGAACCATATGCAGCAGAAAACAGATCTAATGAAGATAGCAGTGACCAGGAAGAGACGGTGGACTGCGAACATAGCAGTCGCTTGGACTGCATCGAGTGGTGAGCATTTTTGTTGTTGTTTTCCACCGTTGGTTGTAGTTGTTTTTTGTGTTTTGTTTTCGTTTACATTAGTCTCGACCATCACCACTCTCATCATGATCACATCCGCATGGCAACATGAACTGAGGCAGTTGATTTTCGTGTGTGTGTGTGTGTGTGTGTGTGTGTGTGTGTGTGTGTGTGTGTGTGTGTGTGTGTGTGTGTGTGTGTGTGTGTGTGTATTTACAGTATTGTCACATGTTACATGCCCGTGGCTGAATTCAGCTGCACTAATAATTTCGGCAATATGCTCCACTAAACGCTAGAAAGTAAAACTGATTGCTTAGTGTGCCCATTATGCTGGTCGACAATAAGAGAAATCTAGAGTATTTTTTATGTCAAACACAACAGAGTCCGCTAGAGTGTTGAGACTATGAGACTATCCGTACGCTGTACCGACAATAAATTTAATTTAATGTAACAAATATAACACAATTACAGAACATGTCAGTACACCCGTTCCAACAGTGGATAACATATATATATATACAAATATACATGTACATATGTTGTATGTTTTTGTTTGAGGATGGAATAACAAAAGTATACGTAAGCACTGTGTAAAATATGAAAATCTTCGGTAATATTCAAAGATGCGGTCGGAAATTCCTGGAACATTTTGAACGCCATTTTGAGTCACGTGTATCATTTAAATCAATAAAACGGCTTCATATCTAATGAATGAATCCAAAATTTGCAAAGAAGTGAGTTTTATTACAGTCTGTAAAAACTGAGATTTCAGTACACGATCAATTGTTTTGCCAACATCAGCACTGAGCCGAAGCCTGCACTGTGTTACTCGGAAACTAGATCCAGTTCAACATCAACGGCGCATAAGCATATTGAAAGACATATGTAATAAAACTCATTCTTCAGTCAGGCCTCGTGACTTTTTACACCCATCTCCAATAAATTCTGCATTATGTGTTGTTATTATGTTTGTTTTGGTCTGCTTATGCAGATACCTCTGGCATATTATTCTGCTTACTTACATGAGTTACGAGTTAGTTGTACACTTTGATCTATCCTTAGATCTATTTCTGGGTGATTTCTGAATTTCAAGTCATTATTCTCTAACAGTGTACTACCTCTAAATCTGAACAGATTCAGTGAATATTGTATTAATTAATAGTACATACTCGCTGCTGAAGTGCATGTTAACAGGGTGTAGTGTTTTTGTTGTTTACACTAGCCCGATCCTGATGTCAAATGTCCTGATGGACATTTCCGCTTCACGCTGACACACAACACAGTGCTGTTGATCTATCGAAATATCAGTTTATAAGAGAAATTATCGACACCTCAGGACTTGCCATATTTAAAGCAATCTTTAGGTGAGATACCTGGAGAAGATTGTCTACTGCTATCCTCAATCCGATGTGAGTGATGGAATAGAGCAACTTGCTTCGCTGTTCCTGGTTCCGTATTCGATCCTCTGCTCGCAGTGATCTGTTTCCGGTAAGCCATGAGGCGCTGCTGACGATGCAGCGGCAGAGGCTAACTTTTTTTGGGTTTTTTTTTGGTTTACATTTCTTCTTCTTAATCGAGAACACGATGTAAATAATGAACGCTCGCAATCGATTTAGTCAGTTCGCCATTCCAAACGGACACACCGTGTGGCCCCGCCAAAAAGACCGTAGTACGTGGGGGAAAAAGAAGAAAAAAAAAAAAAAAGTGTTTCTAGCGCATAGCACGCATCTGGCAGTCCAGTATTGTATAGGTCTATGCCTGAAGGTCCGATACTGTCACAGACCAGCGCTTTTCGACTGTCGCCTCCATTCTGAAACCATGGACGTATATATGACAGTAGTCTCTGAAATGATGTCCTACCGCAGGAGCTTCACTCTTCCGGATCTTTCCCGTTATATCCGAAAATCGTCTATTGAGTTAATTTTTTTTTAGCCAGACAAACTTGAAATCCAGAATTTACTGGCTGAAGAGTACTACAGGTAGAAGAACAACACATAAATCTCAATCCATACCAAGTTTCAGATTCTAATGGCACCTTGTTTGCCAGAAATCTTGAAATCTGTCAGAGCAGATCTGCGATGTTCACCACCAAGACTTTAGAGTTCCACTGGTTCCACTTTGTCCGGCCTGCTTGCAAGTTACACATATGCATGCCGTATCTTTAAGTGTTGCCAGCAAAAGCAAACAAATATAAAATTTAAAGAAGCACCTGCTGGGGGGCGGGGGGGGGGGGGGGGGGGGGGGGGGGCGGCTACCCAAATGTTGAAAAGCATCTAATCTAATGACCACTTTGGCATTCACTTCCAAACCGTAATTTGTCAGTGCCTAACATGGACCAGACATTCAAATATTGTTTTGAGAAACAGGTAATTCATACATTCCAGATCCCAAGAAAATATGTTGAATGCTTTTTATGTACATAAAAATCAGATAAAGTATTATTAATATGTATGCCTACATGCCCAACATACCACATAAATATACAAACTGTATAAATGAACTTCGTCTTGAAGAGGAAATAATTTTCTTGAATGGAAGGAGGTCGGGGTACTTTGACATTGTTAAATGGTGCCTTTGTTCTCCAGTTTCCTTAGATTTTTGAAATTTTGATTTGATTTGCATGGTCTGAACTTGAGAACGGAAATTCTCTTATGTCATCAGAAACAATGCCTGAATGCAGATACAATTTCTTGATGTGGAAGGGTATCTTCAATTTTAATTGATAAAGTTTTTCTAAGTATAAAATATACGAAAAAAGGAGGAAAAAAGAGGAACTAATCTCTTCTTGCGTTATTCACGTGTACAGTCGATTGTGTGTGTGTGTGTGTGTGTGTGTGTGTGTGTGTGTGTGTGTGTGTGTGTGTGTGTGTGCAAGAATGCAAGTGTATGGGTGGGCGAATGCATATAGGAGGGAGGGAGTTTGGAGACTTCTCAGTGCAGTTATTATTTTGTGTGTGCAATCGACATCGTTACTCAGCATACGCCTAGGCAGCTGACAAGATTTGTGCGGGGATATCCTGGAAGAGAAATTTAGGTCATCCTTTCTGTCTGTGCAGTGACAGAGATTCGGAAGAACATTCCTAGTGCTGATGGCAGCTATACTGGATATATAGAAGCTGACTGAAGTCATGTTGCTTTGACCTTGAAGAGGAAGATCATCATATACTGTTCTTTATATTTGTTACACCACGACTGCAGCTGTTTGATTGCTTCTTGTTTGGCCTGATGCTCTCAAAGTCTGCACACTGCGATGGAGGGACTGGTGGTCGCAGTTTCAGGACAGTCTCCATTTGTCTTTGTAGAATGGTGTACAGTGAAGCCATGCTGACGACTTCTTCCATGACAGCATCCACATATTCTGTGCACAGCGACCATATAGTTTAAGGAATTAAAATAAAAAGAAAACAGCCTAATGTGAGGTGGGGGGGATTACTACCATTTTTTTTTTTTTTTTAATGGAATGTAGAACACTAGGATTAGGGTTATTCTATTGGGCGGTTCGGTGAAGCTGGTTTGCACGAGTGAATGCCCTTTGTAATCGTTCGCGCAAGATGTCGCGAGAAGTTGCAGCGTCACTTCCGGGCCGATTTCTGAGTAGGCGTTACTTCAGGCTGTTAACGATGGAAGTTGAATACAGAATTGTGAAGCAATGCAAATGCCACCACTGTTGCAACTGCAAAAACTACCGGGGAAAAAAGGGGATGGAGGGTGGAAAAAACAGGTCATTGTGTCGTTTTTTGGCTGATCAGAAGATCGCGTGCGTTTTGGGGCAACAAGTTACTGCTTGTTGCCAGGCACATTATGACTACGGGGCTCCAAAAATGTCTTTAAAGTTGGCAGTGTACAATTCGCAAATTCACTGTCACCGCCTTCCATTGTGAAAAAAGTACCCACCGGAAGTAAAAGCAGCCAAGGAACTTAAGCGATGCCGGGCTGAAATCAAAGGAGTTAACAACCCCGCCTGAACCGCCCAGGTTAGGCTTATTCTGTGATGTGTCCCTTTGCTTTTTGTTGTTGTTGCTGGTGTGTGTGTGTGTGTGTGTGTGTGTGTGTGTGTGTGTGTGTGTGTGTGTGTGTGTGTGTGTGTGTGTGTGTGTGTGCGTTAGGGAGCCAGTTGTATATTTTTACCTTGAGGATGGAATAACAAATGTATACATATTCGTAAGCACTGTGTAAGGTATGAAAATCGCCCCCCCTCAACCCCCCCCCCCCCCCGCCCCCCTTTTTGTTGTTGTTGTTGGTGTGCAATCAGCATTTATCAGTCTGATGTGGTCAGCAACAAGGCTCCAAAAGCCATGGGAACAAACCATGCAACCCCATGTGCGAGGGGAAACTGTAAATTTATGCAAAATGAATAAAGATACACTATCAGCTGTGCAATGCAAATCATGTGTGTGTTTTGTTAACACTTTAGCTACACCAGGGTGTCAAATAATCAGGCACATTTAAAATGCGGTAATAGCTATGGACAGTTAGCTTTTTCATGTATGTGAATTTTTCATGTATGTGAAAATAACAGTACTTAGCATTAAGATTGAACAGGTTCCCCCCCCCCCCCCCCCCATTCTTTTTTTTTTTTTTTTTTGGATGGGATGTGTAGCAAAAAATAAGTATATGTGGTATACAACTTGAAACTCAGTGTATACTTTAGCAAGGTAACAGAGAAGGAATGATTTACGTAGTATTTTTCTTTTTGCTACAGTTTCCTTCTTTTTTTCTTCTTGTTATTTTTTTAATTAATCTCTTTGATCATACATGTCTTTTATCTGTGAAACAACTCACTCTTTCTGTCAACAGGCCACTTTGTAGACTTCAGTGAGGGCATGTTCAACCCAAACTGAGAACAAAACCGCGTCCATCAGCAAGACATGCTTCTCTGAGTTTGAGAGAGTGCAAAATAATTTTATGCTGTATTTTACAAAATGAAAATAAAAAATAAAAAAAATAAAATATGTAACAAGAATGAGATTAAATTGTCTGCCACATCCCGCATTTGTATGGGTAAACACAGGTTCGGGTTACATACAATCAGCAAATCAAGAGAAAGCAAGATATAATTTCCACGAATTGTGCAATTTTTATTTCTTTTTCAATTTTTTTATACTAGCAAAGCTTCAATTATTCACGGTTTGCATGATTCATTTCACATTTCTCTGACTCAGTTACTTTCACATGTGATGTTTACATGAGCTATATATATGTGTGAGCAACCCACATTCACTGATTAGTTGCAGTCTTGATGTAGCACATGTGGTCACTGTCGTTTGGGTACCCACAGGATAACCGACTTAAATTTCTGGTTCAGTATGTTAAGTATGAAACTCCACTGAAATGGAGAGAAGCATGAGCTGGCATGAAGGTGATCTAATGCAGGATTTTGAAACTGAGAATGTGTAGCTGGAGAAGAAGGTTATTCTATTCAGCCTAATTCCCTAAAGCCCGAACAGTTGTCGTAAAGATCTCTGTGCTGCACCATGGAAGCTGTACATTCCCAATGTCATGTTTGCACCATTCAAACTGACATAACGCAACAGAATCTGTTACTCGGTTACTTTATTGGATTTCTTTTTTCTTGGCATGTTCGTCATGTTTTTTGTTGTTGTTTTTCCTTTAATTTTCAAAACATCTTCACCACACACACACACACACACACACACACACACACACACACACACACACACACACACACACACACACACACACACACACACACACACGTATATGCCACACAGTGACTATTGGGTATGTGAATAGCTAATCTCAGAATGGGCATATATCAAAATAACAGGCACACTCACAAGCATTGTATAACACGTAAAGCTACAAGAGACTGAGACAGACAGCAAACAAAAGACAAAGACAAAAAACACAAAAACACTCAGCAACAACAAAAACAGATACCTTAATTCATCTTGCACTCTGGTGAGGCAGATAGGAAGAGAGAGGTGGAGGGACAGAGAGGTAAAGGGGGGGGGGGGGAGATGTACACACATGTGTGTATACGCTATCCGTCAAGGGTGTCAATAGGTATCATCAAAAGATTTAATACTTTATTAGTAATAGCAGGGCTGAGTAAAAACAAAAGATTCATGAAAGGGATGAGCTGTACAACACCCAGTCAGCATGAAATTTGTTTGGTCTGTCATTTAACGTGTAAAAATATTTCTCCAGAACAATTATGTTCTTCACAAATCTGATAACAATATGTAGGTGTGGGATATGGTACCATGCAGCTTTGCGATGAAAATGTATTTAGCCATAAAGATACACAAATCCAGTATTCTGTCAGTGAACATATTCGCTTTACTGCCAAGAATAACAACAATGTGTGAAGTTGGTATGAAGACTAGTTTTTACAAGGCATGAATAAATATCTTGAACACTATATTTGTACAAATATCTCCACACAAATGCATCAACAATAACAAAATTCTCTTTTACATCCAAACCCAATCTTCTTTGTCTGACTGCAGTCATTATCCCTTTATACAACAAAAGATCAGTCCTCAAACTGGGAAATTGTGCCTTCAATTCATTGTAGGATAGGTATCGACGTGGACCAAGAAAATGTCCCAGGGAAACAGTGCCACAGTCCATCCAGTTTCTAATACACACAACCCTTTTCCCTCTGCATATACTAACATAATGTAGGCATTCTGACACAAAATCATCAAAAGTTGCAGGTGTACATTTGGCAGACATTTCTTATAGCTTTTGAATACATCAAACCAAGAAGGGTTTTTAACCCTTTGCATGATTATGTTAGAAAATTCACCACCTCCTTTTACATTCTGCATCAGTGGAAACATTTCTTGTAGGATTTTTGAAAGTTTTCCATAATCATGTAGAATACGTTTTAGCCAACTGATTTTCAATGCAGCCAGAAACGATTTTATATCAACCATTTTCAAACAAACAACTTCATAGGCTTGACACACCAGACCTTATTTTATCCTTTTCTACTGTTCCAAATAAAATTATACAAAAGTTGAGTCAATTCCTTCAAAAAACTCTCTTCATGATCTGGAAGGTTCATCAAATAGGTCGGTTATTTTGGAAATGACTAAGGATTTTTATTACTGTTATCCTTCCGAAGAGGGTAAGGTTTCTTCTAGACCAGGCATTTAGCACTTTCTTCATTTCATTTGGATTGTTTTCAAAATTGATTGTAACTATTTCAAGAACATCTGTGGAGAATACAACACCTAGAACTTTGAATGTTACAGGGTTCCAGTCAAGATTATATTTTGGCATAAATCTCAGTTTTGAGTTTCTTCGTGATCCAATCCATTTTATTTGAATTTAGACAAAATGATTCCACAGGCAATAAGGAGGAAGGAAGCTGTCTCTTGTAGACAATGGCTCGCCCTGGGAATGCCGTAGTGGCAGGAATCTTGGGTATCGGGCATTGTCCATAATAACATATGGTTGTTATACGTCCGGTCAGTCTGGACTGTACCATCTTCATGCTAGGAGTGTTTGCTAATGAAGTTAGCCATTTAATAGGCACTTGAATATTTTCATTATTTAAGACTAGGCGTAACACTTCCTTCCTCTGTACGAAAAGAAGCGAATATTTTGCCACGGAAATTAACATCCACGATTCCGAAAGTCCCTTTTGAGTCCAGTGCATTGGTAAAACGAAATGAAACCAAAACGAAAGTCAGTGCATTCTTAACGGAACAAGCATCACAGATCCAGCCGGGCTGGCTGTTTCCGCGTGCGGGTCGATCGCCGGGGTAGTGGGGGTGTGGGCTGTGAAGGCTTAGCTGCAGGCTTCCTGGTTGATGTCACAGGCAGATGAGGCATCACAGACACAGGACTGGAACCCTCTGGAGATGCTGACTCTGGTGCAGGTACCGCTGGAGCTGGAACTGGTGTTGAAGCTGTGAGCACAGGTGACAGTTATTCTAGTGAGGCTGGACCAAGGGAGTGCGCGGGGTTACGCGCCTCTGCATGCGGGCCTGTGGGCCTGTCCGGAACTAGACTGGGATGGGCCGCTGTCACCTGCGTGTTGTTTTCTTCTGGTGCTGGGATGAGATGATCGACATGCACGTGCAAGGTTCTGTTGGCCACTTGCACAGTGTAGGTTGTGGGTCCAAGACGCTGAACAACAACGCCTCGTTGCCACTTGTCTGGACCCTGGAACCAGCCCATAAGAAGTGAAGAGACCTCGGATAATGTCAGTGGTCTTAGTGGTGGTGCATCTCATGGAAATGACTTCCGGCCACTTTGAGCCAATCAGGACAAATAAATGCCGCCACTGATGTTCTGCGAAGCCGATGTGCACACGCTGCCAGTGTTGTTTTGCCCATGACCACAGGTGCAGTGTTTGAGTTCATCGACCGTTTCGTCTGAGGTTTTGTCTGGTGATACTAATGATTTCAAAAGTTTGTATGTTTTGGGTCCAGCCAAGCTAATCAAAGTGAAAACCTTTGCACCGTCAGGAATATTGTTTGCAACAAAGTAAACATTCAAAGTAGGTATCAACATCACATGTTGTCACATCAAACTCTTCAGCTTGAGACATAGTGCATGTGAAACTCAATGTTCGAAAGGGAAAATGATTAGATCTGACCTGAGCCGATGACGGACGACGGTGCTCAAAAAATACAATTTTGCAGCCAGACTATCGAGCAAGTGCACAGTTAAACTGAAACACAGGAAAGCGTCACTTGTATTATAAGCACAACAACAGCTATGCAGAAGAACAAGGAACATTCAGGCATGACACTAACAGTTACGATTTAGCTTTTTCCACTGAAACAGAAAACAGAGTGTCACATAGGGAGGAGAACTTCAGTTCCAGAACACGACATTGAGTGGCACCCTCTGCAGAGACGAACAGCACATTCCAAGACCCACAATTTGGTGTCTCTAGAATAAGTCTGTCCTGCAGCTCCACTTGACAGTCACAGAAGTTTATCCTCGTCGCCAGTTGTCATGTTTGCCCCATTCAGACTGACATAACACAACTGAATCAGTTACACAGTTACTTTACTGGAATTTAAACAGAATGATTCCACAGGCAATAAGGAGGAAGGAAGCTGTCTCTTCTAGACAATGGCTCGCCCTGGGAATGCCGTAGTGGCGTCTTCAAAGTTGAAGTATGCAACACAGTGAATAAATAACTGGTGGAGGCTCTCTGTCAGACTGAAATATAAAGTCAAAACTGATGTGTAAACAACATTATAAGTAATAATTTCTCCTTGGCCTTTGGCAGCCTCCTAAACACTGATATCATTACACATAGATATTTCAATTTCATGTCTTGAAAAAAATAAAAATAATAGGGAACTTATAGAGCGCTTTCAGAAACTCAAAGCGTTTTACAACTGAACTTGAAGAAAAACATACAATGCGCAAATATACAAGCGTACAAAAAATATGAAAATTAACAAACATTTTCATACGAAGCATGGCAAAAATAACAATCACACAAGGTTGCTCGCACACGCACGCGCGCGCGCGCGCACACACACACAGAGGATCGCACGCACACAATGCCAGTATAAAGAGCCCACGCGCACTAGCTCACACACACACACACAGGGCTGAGAAGGACATGGAGGACGGGGGGGGGGGGGGGGGGGGGGGGGTCATTTGAAGGCGAGGGCTGTGATTAAAGAGCAAGAGAGAGAGAGAGAGAGTTCCAGATTTGTGCAGCAGAAAAGCCATTACTGGGGGGCAAAATACTGTTTGAAGAGGTCAGTTTTAAGGCTAGTTTTGAAGGCGGGGATGGAAGGGTTGTGACGGAGAGCGAAAGGAAGAGAATTCCAGATTTGGACAGCAGAGAAGCAAAAGGCACGACCACCATGCTGTTTTCTTTTGAAGAAGGGGATGCGAAAGATTCTATCATCCGAAGAAGAGCTCAGAGACCTAGAAGGGACATAGATCTGGGCAGGTTCAGCCAAGTACTGAGGGGTGGTGCCAGTGATGATTTGATAGCAGAGGCAAGTTATTTTGATGACTGTCTGTGGATAACCTGCCAGTAGGGAACTGCAGTAGTCTAATCTGGACAGGATGCACGAGTTAACTAATGTCTTGGTTGCGTCTTCAGTGAGATATTGGCGAATGGAACTTATGCGTCTGATTTCAGTGTATGCAGTCTTACACGTTTTGATGATGTTCTGTTTCATTGAAAGATCGCTGTCAAAGATGAAGCCGAGGTTGCGGACGGTTCCAGAAAACTCAACATTGGTATTGCTGAGAGAGATTGTCTGTGGGTGTGGCAATGTCGTGTTGATAGAGGATGATGATGAGAAACGAATAGCTTCGGTCTTATTATTCAGTTTGAAGAAAAAAGCTAAACCACAAAAAGCAAAATGGGTGGTTCGGATAGTGGGGGGTGATGGTGGTGAACAGACAAGGAAGTTTTACACCTATCTCCAATAAATTCTGCATTATATGTTGTTATTATGTTTGTTTTTGTCTGCTTATGCAGATTTCTATGGCAGATTATTCTGATTACTTATAATTTAGGTGCACACTTATACTGTTATAGATTAATATCTGTAGATCTATTTCAGGGTGATTTCTGAATTTCAAGTGATTATTCTCTAAATTTACCATCTCTAAATCTAAACAAATTCAGTGAATAATGTATAAATTAACAGTACACACACGCTGCTGAAGTGCATGTGAACACGGTGTCGTGTTTTTGTTTTTTACACTACCCTCCCGATGTCACGAATACAGACATACCGCTCCACGCTGACACACAACACGGAGCCATATTACAAAGAGACGGTCGGGAATACCTGGGACATTTTAAACGCCATTTGGTGCCACAGATATAGTCATAATCACTGAAACAGGGTCGTATCTAGCGAATGCAGGCAACATTTGCAGCAAAGGTGACTTCGATTCAGTCTGTAAACGGGCGACTGTTTTGCCGGCATCAGCACTCTGGAAGATTGCACGGTTATACAGAAACTAGATCAACATCAAATGTCTGAAAGGAGAATACGCGCACTGAAGGACAAATATGATAAAACTCACTTTCTGTTGCAAACCTTTTGGTTTATTCGCTTCGTATGACCCAGTTTGGATGATTTTTCTGATATTTGTGACCTAAAATGGCATCAGAATGTCCCAGGAATTTCCGACCGCCTCCTTGGATATTCCCCTGTATTAATTAGCGGTCAACACCTCAAAACTTACCATACTGAAGCAGTCTTCGGCGGAATGTCTGCAGAAGATTGTTGACTGCTGTTCGATGCGACAGATGGAATGGAGCAACCGGGTTCGCTATTCCTGGTTCTGTATTCGATCCTCTGCCCGCGTCTGCTTTCGGTAAGCCACGAAGCGCTACGACGATGCAGCAGTGGTTATACCGATTTTTTAAAGATTTTTTTTTTTTACATTTCTTATTAATCAAGAAGATGTAGGTCCATATTTATCACCGTACGAGTGGTCACAAGGCACTACCATATTTCAGCGTGATACACAAGTGACGTATTTCCGGTTTCCGTATTTTGAACAGGTAAGCGTAAGTGGCTTGGTGTTTTTTTTATTCCATTAAAAATACACGCAAAAGTTTTTTTGCAAAAAGTAAACATGGACATTAACTCACTACATTAAAGTACACGTTTTAGCAAAAAAAATTTTTTCTCCCCCCCGCGAACTCGCCTTGAGGTCACTGAGTAACGCCTTAGGTCAGTGAACTCCGCCTACAACGTCTTGGCCGCCCACAACGCCTTAAGTGACCTTCGCCCACAACGCTGGAACGAAGGTCACTCCGATGGCTGTCGGAGCGACACGGAAATCGCTTCCACGCATGGCGCTCCACCAGAATGGACCCACGGCCATATTTTCATCCGGTCTCATTAAAATGCTAATTGCAAGCATCAAAAACTTCCAAACTTAAAAAAGCTTTATTAAATTCAAGATTTAAGATTATAAGTGTGTGTGTGTGTGTGTGTGTGTGTGTGTGTGTGTGTGTGTGTGTGTGTGTGTGTGTGTGTGTGTGTGTGTGTGTGTGTTTGCGTATATTCCTGAGGTGCCTTCTCAGTGTATATTCCTGAGGTGCCTTCTCAGACTTGGTCAAGCCTGAATTTCAGTCGGGGAACAAGGCCTTGAACATAGCTACAGTTCTGTGGATTTAGAAAGCACGCCCTTGCTTTGGGACTTTGGGATGTCACGACCAGCTGATCAGCTCTTGTACCATCCAGACTATGGTCCCCTGGACTGCTAGAATACGCGTCACGCAAAGATCCGGCTGAAATCTTTCGCAAAACATTTCTTCCGAGGTTCAAGACGCTTGATTTGAGTGACTGCTACTTCACGTTCACAAAACTGGTTTTCTCTACAAAGTTTACAGGAACCGACGTATACACATTTCCTCGTCGACTATAACTCTGATCAGGATGACAGCTATACGACCTGAAGTTCGTTAAACTGGTCGTCTGGCTCAGTGATACTCCGACTCGAGGTACCGATGAGAAAGTATGTCTCCATCACTCCTTTCCCCTTGATGGCTATTTGCCCTCGGGCCTTGAACACGTAGCCATGGGGATACAGATTGCTGAAACAGAAAGACAGCAATGCTCGTCTCCTACAGTGCAATGCCTAGCTCAACAACAAAGGTTTCAGGCCACTTAAGTCAAGCAGCATAACTTGTTCGAACGCAACAGTTACATACCATCAACACGCGCGCACACACACACACACACACACACACACACACACACACACACACACACACACACACACACACACACACACAGAGGCGCGGGCGCATGTATGCATACACAAAAATGAGATGGGGCAGAGCCCACAGAAAGGGTCTTTTATAATTCTAACATCCGAAATTATGTTCAGCTGTAATCATTTACCACCGTGTATACATGTACACACGCGCGCACCGTGTATACATGTAAACAAATCGTCATTTGTGACACCGTACTCAGTCCTCAGTCCACCATACTCAGCGCCCAGGAACCACAGAGCCTTGTTTTCCTGTCTTCATGAATACACATATCTGTATACACTGTGTTTTGTTGCAATATCTTTTAACGACGATCTTAGAACTAAACTGTAGACATTATACTAGTACTCGTAATTGTTTAAAATCATTTGCAATATTCTCTGTGTGTGTGTATGCGCGCGTGCGCACGTGTGTGTGTGTGTGTGTGTGTTTGCCTGCGTGCGCGCGCTCATGTGGGTGGGTGAAGGGGTGTACGAGCGCATGTGGAGGAATTGGGTGAATGTGTGCTGATTAAATCTACGTTCACAGTAACAGCGCGTTACTATACGTAATATAGAAATAATAATGGATAGCTCTCATACAGCGAAAATGGTTTTACAGAACAAAAACCCCATGCTCTAGCACACGCCATTGACGTACATCGATACATGTAGATGTGCACATAATCTATGTTTGCAGGAATGGTCTACATAGGTTTGTGAAAAAACCCGCCTAAGCAAGAAAGTCTGGAACTAGGTTTTGATTTCGAACAAAAATGGAGAGATTTCGCAGACTGGCAGGTAGCGAATTCCAGTCAGACATAGCAATGAAAGTGAGTTCAGTTCAGTTCAAGATGGGATGGATACGCTCGAAAAAGCCCATATGCGCTTCACCTCATGTCTCTGACTTTTTTCCAGCGTTGCCTATGAAACAGTTGCAACGTTCGTCTGCCGATGACTCATTCTCCTTCTTTCAAGGAAGATCATCGAGCGTTTCCTTTTTCTCCTCCATGCGACCGATGGTGTCATGTCTTGGCTTTGCGTCCGCAGGTTGTGTCTCAAGCTCCTCAACACTTCAGATCTAGAAGTATCCACGTTCAGACACGATCAGGACTGTCTGTGTATGCTGGCATGAGACCAGAAGTATTCACGGACAGGCAGGACCTGGAAGGCCTGTCGTTTTACCAATCCGTCACCAGTAATACATATATTTGTAGTGTGTGTGTGTGTGTGGGGGGGGGGGAGGGGGGGGGTGTGGGGGTGGGGGGTCTGGGTGTGTGCGCGCGTGTCGCTGGGTGTGTGTGTGTGTGTGTGTGTGAGAGAGAGAGAGAGAGAGAGAGAGAGAGAGAGAGAGAGAGAGAGAGAGAGAGAGAGAGAGAGAGAGAGAGGTATCCTTATGTCTTTGTAAGCGCTCTGGGCTCTTACGAGATGGGGCGTCATAAATAATCTGCTATTATCGTTATAAGTACCGGCAGGAGTTAGGAAATGGGCCGCGTTGCACTTTCCCTGTGCTTGCAGCAGCTAGACAGTAGGCGCGCTGCAGCACCACCCGCAAGGCCTACTTGAGCTGGCAACTCTACGCATTCAGGCAAGAGCTGCAAGGTTTGTGCGAGTCACACGGGACGTCGTCACACGACGCCGGTGGCTCGGCTTCATGCGTCACCGCCCCCTTCCTCGTGCTGACGTCAGTGGTGAATCGTGATTTTTCTGACGTCACAAGTCACATCAGCAAGCAGAAGCGCGCCGTTGTCTTTCTCAAAAATGTCGAACTGTGGTCGCGCTTGTCGAAATAGGGGGTGTCTGAGTCATTGTCGTACTCAAGACTTGTGGAAGCTGCGGCAGCAGTGTGGGTCGCCATGCTTGTCGATCTGAACCCCGAAAAAATGTGGTGCAAACTGCAAGTCGAGGTGATCGGTGAACTAGAAATCGGTTTTTTGCGCCGGATGTTTGTGTGATTTGACGACAGCAACCTGGAGACATGGTCTTTGAATCGGGGCAGGTGCTTTACGATGTTCAGTTTTTTTACTTCCGGTGACCTTTCTGTTTTTACTGGCATGAATACAACGGCTCTCTTGTCCCGAATCTCTGGATTTGGGCAGACGATAATTTTGTACTGATCATACTTGTCGTTCGGCTGAGAGATAGATACTTCGGATCGCTGAACCAATCAAAAAGTAGGTGTCCATGACCCCCTTTCCTTTCACCTGTATGTGACCACGTGCCAAGAACTTGTAGCCATAGGGATACAGTTTGCTGAAACAGTAAACAAATGCTTGTCCTGAAAAGGCAACAAAAACACGGATAAATAATAATAATAAATACATTTCTAGTGCCCTGAGTCCCTCTACGAAACATGAGTGAGGCTCAAAGACGTATATAACGAAACATTACAACAGTACACAACCTATTGTAATAATGCATTACATAGCTTGCTCTGTTCCTATCTCTCCTGCATGCACACACATTCCCCCCCCCCCCCCTCCCCCCCACCCCCACGCACGCACACACGCACTCTCGCTCGCACGCACGCACTCACACTCACACACACACACACACACACACACACACACACACACACACACACACACACACACACACACACTCTCTCTCTCTCTCTCTCTCTGCACACTCACAAACACACGCACGAGCGCACAAAGATGAAATTTAAACCGAGAGGAAAAGGAGCGGAACAAGCCAGTCAATGAATTGTATCGACGACTGATAAAATAGGTACGTGATGATAGATAGATAATTGCGAAATACATTCTGTCAGAACAAAATATATGCTAATAATAATTATCTACATATTAAAACTAGTACATTTTCAATAAAAAATAAAAACATGTTTAAAAGGTTGGAGGGGGAGGAGGGGCGTGTATCCAACGCGTAACAATAATATTTAATTTCCGAAAATGTCGATTAGGCAAAAGCGCGCGCGAACATAGAAATCAAATTACCGGTAACGGAAAATGAATCTTTCGCAAACAAGCAGAAATATCGATCAACACAGAACTCATCTGAGTAAACTTAGGAAACACAGGAAAGTTCATGAAATGTTCCGAATGTACGCCCCCCACAGGTAGCCAGGGGCACGAACTCCAAGACGGAGGGGAACATTTGTTGACGGCGCACCACCGGTAATCGCTGGAAGTCAGCGTAATCTTGGAACCCAATTTCATTTTAAATTCGTCACAATTAATTTTGAGATTTTAAACAGGACTGGTAACTGGTTTCCATCGTGATTAACATGATGAAGTGATGCTTAATGTCCTCAGATGTCAGTTGACATATTAGGGACAAGCTGTGACCAATGCCGAAGCATGGTTCAATATAGCTTTACGTCTACGGAAACCAGAAGGCTCGTTAGGACGGACAGCCCAGGACGGCCACCTCGACTTTCACACAGCTCCTGAACTATGAGGACTATTATTGTGCTGGTTGACGTGTATGAACCAAGTACAGTGGTGGCGGACGTGTACTTGTGTAAACAGACTAACGTCGTAGCTGACATGTGTAACAGACGACTAACGAGGTAGCTGACGTGTGTAAACAGACTACCGTGGTGGCTGACGTGTGTAAACCGACTACAGTGGTGACTGACATGTATAAACCGACTAACGTGGTGGCTGACGTGTGTAAACAGACTAACGTGGTAGCTGACGTGGGTAAAATACGATCGTGGTGGCTGACGTGTGTAAACAGACTAACGTGGTAGCTGACGTGGGTAAAATACGATCGTAGTGGCTGACGTGTGTAAACCGACTACAGTGTTGGCTGACGTACGTAAACAGACTACCGTGGTGGGCCCGGCCAATCCATGTTGTTCTTAATGTCACAAATGTGTCTGCAAACATGACTACACATACAGTTATTTATAAATGCTGTTGGGAACCACTGAACAAGTTCATCCTAATATCACAGCATGCAGCTTGTCGATCATATCCACACTTTTATTTGCTGTCGACTTGGGAGTTTTCATTTTGAGCCTGAGGCGCATTATGGCTGTGTGGAGCGACCCTACTTCGACAGCTCCAAACCTTCTGTTTTAGAATCGCGCGTCTAGCCATTTATTTGTTTTTACAGATCAGGTGGAATTTTGTTTCGGTAGAAATTCATGTGTGTAAAAACAAAGTACATAAACTCCACCAGAGGTACATCCTCAAAGAAAGAATGCTGAAGGAATGGTCACAGCCCTTATGGGTTATACCATAAAATGATTCACAACCTACTGCACCAGGTTGTAACCACTACCAGAGACGTAACAATGACGTAAATAGCACCTGAACGTGGTGTTGCTGACGTGTATTCGTCCTGGCACGCTGTTGCTCTCCATCCGTGAAGCCGCGTTCACAGTATCTCCGTAAATGTCGTAGCGCGGCTTCTTTTTGCCGATTACACCCGCCACCACGCTACCACTGTGCAAACCCACCCGTATCTGCAACCCAAGCCCAGTTATTAAACAGTTTCTTGTTTCATACACTCGTATCTGCAACTCACTAGTTTCATACACTCGTATCTGCAACCCAGGCCCAGTTATTACAGAACAGTCACCAGTTTCATACACCCGTATCTGCAACTTAAGCCCAGTTATTAAAGAACGGTCACCAGTTTCATACACTCGTATCTGTAACCTAGACCTAGTTATTACAGAACAGTCACTAGTTTCATACATCCGTATCTGCAACTCAAACCAGGTTATTGCAGAACAGTCACCAGTCTGATAAGACCAGTACAGCCGTATCTGCAATACCACCAGCATCAGCACCAGCACGGTGATAACTAGGCAAAAAGAGGGAGCTACGGAAATATACAGCTGGTTTGAATAACATTTGACAAACGGGTTTTCGGAGTATTTCTGAAAGACTGATTAGTGTTGTCTTCCTTGATTCTTTCATGCAGGGCATTTCTTCTTCTTCTTCTTCTGATTTTATGCTTCTGCTACCTTGAAATGTGACCAAGGTCAGGGAAGGTGGCAGGAATTGGTACAGCTTAATAAATACATACTGCTGCACTGCCTTGCTTAGTTTGACCAAAGATTATAAATACAAAGATGGGTCATCCCGGCTCGCTACTATATCAAAAGTGAGGATCGTCCGGCGCGCAGCGCTCCAAGCGAAATTTATGATAACATAAATCAGGGGAGATAATTACACATTATTACTGCCATCGGCCCAAGTCCGCGATTTTGTGTGAGCCAAAAAACTAAAATAAGACATATAACTTGTGTTTTTATTTGTGGTTCACATACTGTTAAGTCAGATATTTTCGTATTTGAAACTGTCATAAATTTTCTATGCAAACTAATGTAGAAAACTGACCACAAAAAGTGGCAACAAACATCCGATTTGAAATTTCAGATGTCAAAAGCAGACGACAGACAGAAATGCTGATACTACTAACTTAGCCGTGGCACGGTGCATTCTGCTTCTTGTTCTGTTTTAAAGCTATGCTGTTGTAACTGTATTTATAATCTTTGGTTTGACATTGATTATTTTCCCAGTTTGGTCCACGTTAAGGATGTTGTTACGTCCCGTCAGCTGGCCGGCCCAATGGCCCCAGAAAAGAGCATTATACAGACTCGCATTTTTCATGCCTGGCAAAAAGCAAAGCACAGGGCCCTCCACATCAAAGCGAGTGGATCCTGTTCAACACACTGCTAGCAGGGATAGCTCAGTGGTTAGAGCACCGGACTCGTGATGTAAAGGTCTCGGGTTCGGGTCCCGGCAGGAGAATTTTGTTGTCCAGGGTCAACTTCCTGTGCTGACTCTTATTTCGGTATTCGTTCCACCTCCGTGTTACCGCAGTAGCACGTAAAAGATCCCGGCCATTCTGCTAAAAGTACAGGTGGCAAGTTACAGCTAAAGACGCATGCACACTATGTATATGGTTTTGCATGAAGTGACATGGTGCATGGTTGTATGGTGTACACACAACGCGCTGAGACGGCAGCAGCCATGTAACAAGCAAACAGCGCTGTAAGTACACCACTTCGGTGGAGCTATATATAGTCACTCATTCAGAACCACACGCGAGCGCAGTGAGTGTGCTGGAGAGCGGAGAACAGCGCTATACAAAAGCGATCACCAGCTGCTGCCCACCTTGAGAGGCTTTCCGGTGGCCGGCGACAGCACGTTGCCGGCCTCCTCCATCATGTCCATGGCAAAGTCCGCCATTCGCTCCGCGTGGTCTTCCTGTATCTCGGGTACACCCGTCACCGCCATGTAGGCGTCTCCTATCGTCTCCACCTGCCACCACCACCTTCGTTATTAGCAGAGTCATCATCACTGTCATCACCTTTTTCATCTCGTCCTCAAGCCCTACCGCTGGAAGATGCGTTGTTTCCTGCTTTTGTTTCGCCAGAGTGAAGAAGCACTACTATGAGCACACGCACTTTGACATTAGATTGAGTACATAGTGTCGAGGAAAATCGCAGCGTTAAAACCATAGTGACAGTTGGCCGGCCTCATACTGAAGTCTTCGTGGGCTTCTGCTTCATTTGGGCCCAAAGGAGAAAGGCTTTACTGTGGGTTGTGGCCATGAAAATTAGCGGGTAGGCACCTCCACAACATAGCTTTTGCTTTGTGGCAGTGTAGCAATCGGCAATCTTTTTGCCACACACGTTTCCTCCCGGGGACAGCACAGCTGTGCAAACCCTGGTGCGGTAGGGTAGGGAGAGGTGTTGGTCGGTTGGGTAGGGCGGGGCAGAAGATACATTTCAACTGCTTTCATCGTACAGGGGGTTGGGGGTGGAGGGGCAGAGGATACATTTCAACTGCTTTCATCGTACAGGGGGTAGGGGATGTGGAGCCGGGGCACAAGATACATTTAACGGCTTTCACCGGACAGACGATTCGTACAACCTTCAAAACAGGAAATCAACGCAAACGACAGATGAACCTACCTTGTAGACGTCATACGAGTCAGTGTGCGTGTCGAAGCGGTGGTACATGTCGTTGAGCATGTTGACGATGTCATCAGCTGGGCAGTCTGCTGCGATGTCAGTGAACGTCACAATGTCGCTGAAGAGAACTGTGCAGCTCTCGTACCGCTCTGTAAAACGCCAAAGTTGTGAACGTTAGCATACTTCTCAACAGAACTGTGCACAGTTTCTGTACCGTTCTGAAACACACTGAACTTGTGGCCGTTACAATGTCATTGAATACAAACTGATGTGTACGCTTCTGTACTGTTCTGAAACACAAAACGTGTAGCCGTTGCAATGTCATTAAATACAACCCTGTATAGCTTCCGTACAATTTTGAAACACCCCAAACTTGTGGCCGTTACAATAATTAGCCTGTTAAGGCAGTTTGTGCAGACAAGTGCAGACAACACGCACCTTCCTCCCACCCTCCGGCAATTTAGACCCATTTGAGTTTTAGCCAGCAATGCTGAACTAAACCATGTGCATGTGGGCTACCTAACACGGACACATAGGACCCAAATCGACTAGAGGGTGGATTAATACCATTCCTTATGTCGAAGGGCGGAGAAATATAATGTGAGATGGATTAAACACACACACACACACACACACACACACACACACACACACACACACACACACACACACACACAGAGAGAGAGAGAGAGAGAGAGAGAGAGAGAGAGAGAGAGAGAGAGAGAGAGAGAGAGAGAGAGAGAGAGAGAGACAAAAGAAACAAAACAGATAACAATAACAACAATGGCCACACAAACAAACATGCGGTTGTCCTTTTGAACAGCTAAATGTAAACGTCGTTCATGGTAATCACTATTTCTTCGTTTGTACAAGGCCAGGGCAAGAGTATGCACAGGGTTTGGAGTTAAGCGTGTACGTGCACGGTCAGCAATGACGCATTCAGAATTGCTTGTTCAAAGTCGTATTTCCAGATTGGCCTAGAAGCCATGGCACTGATCGCACAACGCCCACTCTTTCTAGCTGTATCTAGCTAGAGCGTATCGAAACCACCCGTGGAATTTGCCTGAACCAACAACAGTCGTCATATCAAACCCCAAAGACACGACGTGAGAACTCCGAGGGTCATCATGTTCGTTTCAAAACTCTTTGGAACACTATTTTCTATCAAGTTGTCATCAAAAAAGCAGACGCGTCAGACTGTACTAGTCAGATCTATTGAGAGCGTTACATTTGCTGTGGTTTACCTACTTCCTGCTATATGTCGAACAGATCTTCTCTCTGTCGTAGCACTAGTGTCCATAAAACTGACCATCGCACAGATGGAGGTATTATATTTGCCGGCGCCGCCATATTTCCTAATCATAAATCCGTCGGAAATTCGAGGAGTGGGCGGAGGTTTTCCCTGCTGAGGACACGTTAGTTAACAGCAGTAACAGAACTGTGCATCTTCTTAAGCTTTCTTATCTTTCTGTGTAACCTACAGAGGTTGTGCCCATTATGGCATACACTAAACACAACCGTGGACCTTTTGTTCCATGTTCTAACACATCAGGTGGTGAGTACATAATCTATGCTACGACAGTCGTGCGCGGAAATAGCATCACCTATTGGAGTCGTTGGTTGTTTCGACTACGGACTGGCAAGTGCCGACTGAATGCCCGCCTGCGTCGCCTTGGTTTCTTACCCACAGTCGGCT
>OY757547.1:1549029-1581529 GCA_963584105.1 Alviniconcha strummeri | reverse complement strand
GGCCTGCAACAAGCACAGAAGTGACCACACACACACACACACACACACACACACACACACACACATACACACACACACACACACACACACACACACACACACAGGGAAGTGCGGGAAAACAACTGGACATACAGATGTAGGCCTACATTTAAAGGGACTGGCCCACGCAGATTTGGCTAAAAAACGATTGATTTTTGGCATGAATTTCCATTATTTTTGTGCGATTATTAAGTAGCATTGATTTCTGCTTCGGTCCTTTTGAAATGCGGCAATTTAGGAATAACTGTAGTGGTCTAAAAATAGATTGGGATCTCTCCCCGGCTGCAGCTTTTTACGGAATGCGTATTACGTCATTACATTTTGTTGTTTTACACAAGTTTTTGTAGACTCGGTCTACAAACAACTGACAGTGGAACTGTCTCAGGCACGTAATCTGCTCAGGCGTAATAATTGTCGAGCACTTAACTGAATTTGTGAATAATTTTATGTATTTCTTTGGATAAATCAATCTCCTAATCGTGCTATGTATGCTTCACTATGGTGGATGAGACCTGTAGCTGCCGTTTACTAATAATGCTCGGCGGTGGACCGAGGTACATAGTGTTGGGTGACAATTCTTTCTCAGCGTATTGATCCGATGCTGCTACGGGAAATATTTTAGACACCATAATAATACTAATAATAATGAAATAAAAATAAAAACCTACCAGCCGGTGGCTACTAAAATTGCCATTGCCATACATAATAGACTCGCTTAGATATGCTTTTATTTTATGCATCGAGAAAAAAATAATCCTTTTGAGCTTAAAAACGCCAAAGTGGTTCCGCTTCCAAAACCTACGAATAAAACAAGTCCAACCAATTACAGACCAGTATCACTCCTGTCTGTTTTGTCAAAGCTTCTGGAACAGCATGTGCACATGTATTTAAATGATTACTTAGAGAAGCAGCAACTCGCTCATCCCTTTCAGTCTGGATTTAGATATAAATACTCCTGCAACACTGCATTGGCACGTCTTACAAATTCTTGGCTAACAGCCATGAATAAATCTGAGGTATCTGGAGTGGTATTCCTAGACCTAAAAAAGGCTTTCGACCTGCTTGATCACAATATCCTATTGAAGAAGCTCGCCATTTATCTGAAAAACTCTTTTTTTTTCCTACCGTTTTTTAAATCATATCTTCATAAATAGAACGCAGTGCGTCTTACTCCATGGCTCGTGATCCTCCAAAGAGTCAGTAAAGTATGGTGTATCACAAGGTTCTGTCTTGGGACCTATTCCTTTACACGTGAAAAACATATCTGTTGATTGTGACACGCTGGCAGATGACACAACGCTGCACACACCTTGACACGACACTGTGCAAACCAGAAAAAATATGCAAGACAGCTTAGATCAGGTATCCAATTGGTGTGATAATAATCATATGGTCATCAGTCCGATCAACACTAAGTCTATGGCAGTCGCTACCAGACAAAACACCAGTTGTTACCCTTCGTACTCGATGTCGTTCTAAACGGGGCGAAAACTGACCAAGTGTCAGAACACCGTCTTCTAGGAATAACCATAGACAACAAACTTCGCTGGGACTCGCATACTAGTCATGTGTATAAAACAGTTTCGAGAAGAGTTTTCCTTCTATCGAAATTAAGGTACGTTGTAGACATCGACACCAGGAAACTGTTCTTCAATGCCCACATTAAACCCCACATTGATTATGCGTCAGTCGTGTGGAATGGATGCAGTGATGTCCTCAAAAAGGGATTAAATTCTCTGCACTGAAGAGCTGTAAAGTTAATCTTTTCAGATACAATTCTAACTACTGATCAGAAATTAAAAGAGATGAGAATAATGAGCCTACGAAAACAACCTGAATATAATAAGGGTCTGTTCATGTACAGGGTCCTTAACAATGAGGCCCCAGAGTACATATCTAATCTGTACAAACACACTCCCTCATGCTATTCCAACTGTAGAAACTATAAGCCTGGTTTGCCTAGGCCAAGGATAGGCGTATTCAAAACAAGTATACCCTTCGCTGGTGCTTTTCAGAGAAACTACCTATGACAGATCTTGTCAGTCGCTAAGCTCCTTCAAGTTAAAACTTCGTGCACACCTTGAAGCAGTTACGTAGGATGGATTGTGACATAATACTGCTAGGGAGAGAGAAACAGACAGTGAGGTTTTCGAGTATTGCCATTGCAGTGACTGGTCATTTGAGACCTACTTTATACATCCATAGAACTCTGCCCAGTCCTTCTGACTGCTTGTGAGAGTGATATTTCCCCCTCCCCCTTACTGTTCTTTATAAAATAAGCATTGACTGCTTTTCTTTTCCAATATCCAATACTGGTGATATGAATTGATTAGATGTTCTGCTGTCTTATTTACTGGTTGTATGCTCATAATGTATAACTGAGTGATGTATGCATAAGTGCATCTGGCGCTGTGAACACGCTATGTTTTGCGTGGAATTTTCATGTATAAAATTTCACTCACGCATTCGTGCCTATATGTATATAAATGATGCCTGTAATTTTATGTTTATTCACCAGTAGCTTAGACGGGTTTGTGACTGAACCTAAACTACAATCTTTGTAGAATAAAGTTTTCGAGTTCGAATCTCTCTCTCTCTCTCAGAGAGAGTTTTTTTGTTTTTTGTTTTTGTTTTAGTGATTGCCACTGCAGTGTCTGGTCATTTGAGACCTACTTTATGCGCCCATGGAACTCCACCCAGTCCTTCTGACTACTTTTGAGAGTGACCTTTTTTCCTTCTGTTTTTTAAACCTCTCCCTTACTGTTCTTTATGAGATAAGCATTGACTGCTTCTGTTTTCCTTTCCAATACTAGTTACATGAACTGATCAGATGTTCTACTGACTTATTTGCTGGTTGTATGCTAATAATGTGTAACAGAGTGATGTATGCATGTGTGCACCTGGCGCTGTGAACACGCTATGTTTTGTGTGGAAATTCTCATGTATAACATTTCACTCATTCATTCATGCCTATGTGTATATAAATGATGCCTGTAATTTTATATTTACTCATCAGAAACTTGTTAGGTTTTTGACTAAACCTAAGCTACAATCCTTGTAAAATAAAGTCTGTCTCTCTGTATCTCTCACCCTACTCTCTGTCTGTATGTCTGTCTCTCTCCATCTCTCTCGACAGATCCAGGTAAACTGAAAGGGTAAGCTAGTGACAATACCGATCTTCTATAGCACAGGTACAATCCTGGTCCAAGGCAACAAGTGTCCCGTTGGAGAGACAAAGAGTTCAATTGGCTCATCAAGTGCTTTAGGGCCATCTACACCTTTGTCGGCCGGGTGAAGGAGCCGGGGTTACACGAAACAGTAACCTGGAATCTGTGCAGTCTCCGCTTGCCGACTGTTTCGCCATTGCCGGCAGGGGAGCCCAGACTACACGATGTCAGACCCAGGTGCAGCCCGCGTCCACTGTTGCCAAGGACAACCGGGAATACGAGGAGCTCGCGTCGACTTCAGGCCCTCAGTCCCAAATCAGCCTCACCTTCAGCAGCTCCAGTCCCGGTTTCCCAGCCAAACATACTGACCCGCCAGCTGGTTCCCTCCCGTGCCACACCTCCTATCACACCCCGCCAGCAAGTCTACCCAGTCACACCTCCTACCACACCCCTCCAGCAAGGCTATCTAGTCACACCGCCACCACACCCCGCCAGCAAGCCTACCCAGTCACACCGCCACCACACCCCGCCAGCAAGCCTACCCAGTCACACCGCCACCACACCCCGCCAGCAAGCCTACCCAGTCACACCACCACCACACCCCGCCAGGAAGCCTATCCAGTCACACCGCTACCACACCCCGCCAGCAAGCCTACCCAGTCACACCGCCACCACACCCCGCCTCACTATAGTCACTGAGCTGGAGACAGCGAAACAAGACATAAAGACCGAGTTAGAACTGCATGTGCACCAACTTACTGACACCGTGACGTCACTGACCCAAAAGCTGACGGAGCTAAAAACAAAACAACAAAAAAACTGAGCAAAGATCTCAAATCCCAAATAGGTGATCTTAGGAAGCACTTCAGTGTGATGAAGATTGACCAAGCGAAAGATTCATTGTTTGAATGAATGAATGAAAATTTATATATAGCGCATAAAAAAACTTCCACACAAAACCTTGCGTGTTCACAGCGCCAGATACACACAGTGCATACATGTAAGCTCTCGCAAGCTAAAACTACCAAAGGACATGCACTCATACCCACCCACCCCTTTCCAAAAGTGGAACTATGCATAACAGTTAAATGTAAAAATATATACAGAGTTACAAATAATGATAACAGAAGAAATAAAAAATAAAAATCACACACACACACACACTCACACACACACACACACACACACACACACACACACACACACACACACACACACACACAGTAATTATGGCAACATCAACTTCACTTAACACACACACCAGCGCCGGCGCACGTACACAATCGCATTGACTATCATCCCTGGGTAAAGAAATGGGTTTTCAGCGAAGGTCTGAAAGACTGAATTGAGTCCTTCTCCTTGATGCTCTCGGGGAGGACATTCCAGAGGGAGGGAGCGACATATCTGAAGGCTCGCTGGCCGTACCGCTTTGTCTTGGAATCCCTGGGCCCGGGAACATCAAGGAGAGATCTAGATGCTGATCTGAGAAGGCGAGAAGGGTTGTGTTTTTGGAGAAGATCAGAGAGGTAGAGGGGGGTGTTATCATGAACTGACCGGTAAGTGGCAGAGAGAATTTTGTGGCGGATCCGTTTCTGGATAGGAAGCCAATGAAGCTGCCTAAGAATGGGAGTGATGTGATCTGTTTTTTTTTTTTTTTTTTTTTTTGCATTTCATGACAGTTCTTGCAGCAGCATTTTGCACTGCCTGTAGACGTTTAATCTGTTTTTGGGGCAGTCCCGACAGAAGGCTATTGCAGTAGTCAAGATTTGACAAAATCAGACAGACAGCAATGCTGCTTGCAGCTTTGTAGGTGATGTATGGACGGACTTTACTCAGAGATCTGATGTGGAAAAAACAAGATCTGACAACGGCTGAGACATGTTGTTCCATGGAAAGCTCCGCGTCCAAAGTTACTCCAAGTGTTTTCACCACATTGGAGAACGGAATAGACGCTTCGCCAACTGAAAGGCAGTCAACAGGGACAGTTTCTCTACTAGATGATGGCCCACAGAGGAGTACTTCAGTTTTTTGCTCATTGAGTTTCAATTTGTTTTTCGTCATCCATATTTTTATCTGTCGACAGCACGACTCAACATTTCTCAACGCACTCAGCGCAGACTCAGGTTCAGTTGGTAGGCACGAGTACAGTTCGGAATCGTCGGCAAAAAAGTGATAGTCTATGCAGAACTTATCAATAAAGTCTGCCAACTGCCTAGTGTAAAGAGAAAAGAGAAGAGGACCGAGCACCGATCCCTGCGGAACGCCACAAAGAAGGGGCGTTTCTGCTGAAAGGGCATGTCCTACAAGGACTTGCTGTGATCTGCACGACAAGTATGATGAGAACCAATCAAGAGCGGAACCATCAAGGCCGATTTCTGCATGAAGTCTCTGGAGGAGCAACGTGTGATCACGAGTGTCAAAGGCAGCTCTCAGATCCAGCAACACGAGAATAGCATTGTTTCCTCCATCAATCATTACCAACAAATCGTTAAGTATGCGAAGGAGGGCTGTCTCAGTGCTATGACCACGTCTGTATGCCGACTGAAACTTGACATGCAAACCGTTTGTGTCGAGGTGTGCCTGCAGCTGGTCGGCAACCGCTCTCTCAAGGATCTTGGACAAATAGGGTAGGTTGGACACCGGACGGTAGTTACCGAGGACCTCGGGGTCGAGATTTGGCTTTTTTATCAATGGTTTAACCACTGCTTTTTTGAAAGCAATTGGTACAGTGCCAGATGTGAGACTCAGATTGACAATTTTCTGAAACACAGGCAGAAGAACGTCAGTGAATTCAAGAACGAGTTTGGTTGGAGCCGGGTCTACGGTCGCTGTGGTTGACTTTGACTCGCGAATGAGTTTCAGGATTTGGTCTTCGGAGAGAGCGTAAAAACTAGAGAGCAAGTCACTGGAGTGAACACTGGAAGCGAAGTTTTCTGTCGTGTCTAATGGATCGTCATTAAATTCTTTCCTAATCGTCTGGATTTTTTCTTGAAAGAATCGGGAAAACGATTTAGCAGCTTCTTGGGGTATCATGTCTGGCAGAGAATCGGACCTGTTCTCTCTGTTTAGCAGCATGCTGAGAAGAGAAAACAATTTCTTCGAATCTGTTTCGGCGTCCTTTAATTTTGCAAGGAAATGGGAGGCTTTGGCCTGCTTAATGAGCTTTGTGACGTTGTTCCTTGCCTGTTTGTATATCTCAATGTGAACTACAAGGCCGGTTTTCCGTTTCTTTCGTTCCGCGCGCCTCCTGGCCTGCTTCGCCTTGATGACAGCCTCGTTTATCCAAGGGGAGCTGGGACGGTCGGGAACGACTTTCTCTTTTTCTGGTGCATGCTTGTTTAGGAGATCCAGAAGGGTCGCATTGTACAGATCAAGAAGGTCATCAACACCATCTGGAGAGCCTATCACAAGGGGGGACTGAGCGATATCAGCTCGGAACAGTGATCTGTCAATGCCTTTAACATTTCTGCATTTCACCACCTTGCGGGGAACTCGGGGCCTCGAGAGGTCGGTTCCGATCGTAAGCAAGAAGTGATCCAACATGTACAGGTTATCAACATCGACAGAAGTTACAAGCGTTCTCGCTCTACACAAAACAATGTCTAAAATGTGACCTTTTACATGCGTCGGCTCAGTGACAAACTGATCAAAGCCT
Source organism: Alviniconcha strummeri (assembly GCA_963584105.1). NCBI lineage: Eukaryota > Metazoa > Mollusca > Gastropoda > Provannidae > Alviniconcha > Alviniconcha strummeri. The sequence continues at coordinate 1,574,668 of OY757547.1, read as the reverse complement.
AGCGGGTTGTACAATTGAACAAAACGCCGTGTATCCGGGTCGTTGGGCTTATCCATGTGGAAGTTAAAGTCACCAACAACAAGCACGTTCTCGGCAGGAATGCTGTCATCAGAAAGAAACATGCCAAATTCATCGATGAATTCACCATTGTTCAGTTAATGGTGTGTGTGTGTGTGTGTGTGTGTGTGTGTGTGTGTGTGTGTGTGTGTGTGTGTGTGTGTGTGTGTGTGTGTGTATGTGTACCATTGAACTGTATAACTAATTTGATCAAATCAGATCGTTGTACGCGCTGTGTAATGCAGTGGCTGGTTGCTGCTAAAAGTTATAGCTGTTTGAGTAGTGCTATATCATTCTTTACCTGTGTGTTTGTACTTTCGACTATTTAAATTATTGTTGTTTTAGTTTTTATTTGTTTTTATGAGACCGTCTGATCGAATTGCCTCTCATGGGGTGAAGAAGATGCTACTGAATTGAATAATGTTCTAACCTACTTTAGTTTTACCGTCACCGTACTAGCCTCAGAACTTCACGATTCATCGATTGCGGGTTACCACACCACCCATACTTTCTAAAGAAGAGGCTTGGCGTGGATGGTGGGATCACCGACGGCTCTGAAAGAAGCCTTTCGCTGCAGATTTAATCGGTTAATTGGCTGTCGGTGGTCTTCCCTTAGTAACCTGGATGTCTCTGTGATAGGCTGGCATTGGTATCAGCACTGTGAGAGTGACGTCAGCGGGGCACTTTCCTTATGGTGGAAGCGATTATTGGTCTGCAGGCACTGGGTGTAGCGTCACAAGGATGTACGATTAGCGATTCACGGCTCTTGACCTCAGTGTGATGGTACCATCCACACATAACAGATCAGAACATTCAGATTTTTAGAATGTGGTTTATAAAGTGTCGAAACAATTGTTTTTTTGTTTTGTTTTTATACAGAAAAGACAGACAGACAGACAAATACATTATCAGCAAAAGAATCAAAGCGTGGATGGTCTACACTCACAGTCAACGGCAGACACTTTGCTACGTGTGGATCTTCAGCTAAAGGGATCTGGATTTATCCGCCCCTGGTACTCCACCGTGAAGAAGGAAGAAAACGACTGCAGAGAGAGAGAGAGAGAGAGAGAGAGAGAGAGAGAGAGAGAGAGAGAGAGAGAGAGAGAGAGAGAGAATCTCAGCATTCACGAAAACGTAAAACGTGACTAATGTGTGTCTTGGATGAGGTCCTTACCAATGACAATTGGATAGAGGCCAGTCCTCGCACTGTAATAGTGTAAAATAAGTGAACCGTCCTCGTCCTCGACACATCTGAAATAATACTGATAATGCAAGCGCTGAAATCACATTATTTTGGCCATATTAATAATGTTGATAAGTTACATCCATAAAGCGCCCTATCTCACAAGAGCTCATAGGGGTTTACAAGAATTAATATGTACAACCAATACAAAACGTACACGTGCCACAGATGCACTGACTGAAAAAAATGGAACCTGTTCACCACACAAACACACACACACACACACACACACACACACACACACACACACACACACACACACACACACACACACACACACACACACACCAATCAGTGATGGTTGGAAAACAGTGAGTTTAGACGGCTGATCTGAAAGGGAAGGGTGTCTGAGAAAACCGGATCAGATGTCTCTGATAAGTCTATTCCATAATGCTAGAGAAAGCTAAGAGAAAGATCGTTCGCCGTACGACTTAGTTTTGACAGAATGTGGCTGTCTGTGCAAGATCAAAGTTGCCCAGAGGGCGTGCAGATCTTAGAGCACACCAGAAAGGTAGACAGGGCCTGTAGAATAATAGCACCGAAACAAACGGGAAGAAAATATATTTGATTTTCGCATCGATCGGGAGCCAATGCAGATCGCAAGGATGAGGTGAAGTTATTGCGAGCGCTGCACCAGACAACCAGCTAGGGGACCGCTCTGTCCGTCCGCGCAGATTGCCGGCATATCAAAACATTTCACAGAGGGTTCCGAGCTGCCACCACCCGAGCAGCTCCCATGAGAATCATACAAATAATTTCTGGCGTGAGCCAGGTCTGGCTCACAAGTATGAAAACGGGGCGAGAGGCCGGCAGGTTTCGAACAAAACATTTCAAATAACCAATAACGCACGTTCGTTGGTGACCAGAAATATTATTTGCAATCAAACGAGGTCAACTCCAGTCATTCGAATGTTGGAATCGGACTCATCGTGCAATCACCAGTCGACACTGTACCACACGGTGGCAAAATGAAAGCTTGTGGGACTGTAGTTTATGGGACGCGAGGCTTAGAGCTCAGCATGGTGCCCTTTAGTCTCGGTATTCTGGGGCAGATGACTGGTCTCGGCATTCTGGGGCAGGTCACTGGTCTCGGTATTCTGGGGCAGGTGACTGGTCTCGGTATTCTGGGACAGGTGACTGGTCTCGCCATTCTGGGGCAGGTGACTGGTATCGGAATTCTGGGGCAGGTGACTGGTCTCGGTATTCTGGGACAGATGACTGGTCTCGGCATTCTGGAACAGGTGACTGGTCTCGGTTTTAAGAGACAGGTGACTGGTCTCGGTATTCTGGGGCAGGTGACTGATACGCCTCAACAGGCAACGTTATGTGTTCTCTTCAATGGCCAACAACCGAGCGCTGTTGACTTGAGACTTGGTGGTTGTGGACATTTTGTGCACGTTCAATAAATCGATATACCTTAATTGCTACTCCCACACAAATCAGAAAAGCTCACCTGAAAGACGGCGCGGTGATACCCGCATAGGAGGCAGACAGCAAGGAGTGCAGCGAGTCCAGGTTTTGGATAAAGGTGACCAGGTCTCCCCCCAAAGTCGTCAGCATTTTGTCGTAGCCGTGTTGACGGCAGTAGACCAGAAAGTAGCCACCGAACACCGTTAGCACTGTCTCCAAAGAAATGCCTGAAAATGCCCCAAGGCCAAATTCTAGGCTGTTAAAGTTGGCTGTAACTAATTAAGTTATGCATAGTCAATCATATATTCGTGTGTATGCACTCGCTTAGAATAGTTCTCTCCAGGCAAGAATTTGTGCTGCAAAGGCTTTAATTATTAATACTATTATCAAAACAAAAACTGTCGAGTTGTGTCCACGTTCTTCTGTTACAATCAGCTGCTAAGATATATGTTTCAAATCTAATCTCAAAACTTTCTGTTCGCCGAAGCTTTCCAGAAACACTTAGTACTTTGTCTGAAAAACGGTGGATTGTCTGTGTATGGCTTGCTGAATTTAGACGGATGCATATGGATAGGGAAAGGACGGGGAGGGAGAGGGTAGTGGCGGGGAGGTAGAGTATGAGAGATTCAGGCAAGAGGGGGGGGGGGGGGGGGGTAGTGACGGGGGATGAGGGAGTGGGCGGGGGGGGGGGGGGGATCAGGAGAGTATCGATCGTTTGCTAATTGTTGTATGAGTGGGCGAGCGGGGACTGAATGGTGCGCGCATGTGTGTGTGTGTGTGTGTGTGTGTGTGTGTGTGTGTGTGTGTGTGTGTGTGTGTGTGTGTGTGTGTGTGTGTGTGTGTGTGTGTGTGTGTGTGTGTGTTGTGTGTGTGTTGTGTTGTGTGTTGTGTTGTGTTGTGTTGTGTTGTGTATAGATATCTATTATTTGCTAGGTGATCATGGTAGACTAGAATATTTAAGGTTCTGTTTGTTAAAATGAATGCTAATGAGATTTTGTTACGATTTATTTCTACAGCGCAGTGGGTTTAACTCTGGTTATAGAATAGCACTCTATAATAAATATCTCTTTTTATTATAGAATGATCTCCTTCATTGTGTTTAAGGCGAACAGACAGACCCACATTAGAATGCGCTTTAGTTCATGCGTTGTGGCTTACGACTGACAGCCTTCCAGAAGGTTAACAATGTGAAGGTTATGCAGTGAATTTACGTTCCGGACTTAACAAAACAGCAGCACTGGTGACATCACCGCCATCTTAATAACAATAATAACAGTAATATCGTCTCAAAAGAAGATCGAAGGGTGCAGGATGGTGTGTACCCCTGAAGACCCGGAAGGTATTTAGGAACAGTCAGTCATTACTTTGAAAGAGAGACAGCAAGCTTTGTACCTTAACCCTGGAGGTATTTAAGAATAGTCAGTCATTACTTTGAAAGAGAGACAGCATGCTTTGTACCTTAACCCTGGAGGTATTTAAGAACAGTCAGTCATTACTTTGAAAGAGAGACAGCATGCTTTGTACCTTAACCCTGGAGGTATTTAAGAACAGTCAGTCATTACTTTGAAAGAGAGACAGCATGCTTTGCATCTTAATTACGCGGCGTCATTGCTCTTTGGGTTTTAGTTCCCCCCAGAACATGATTTGCATCTTAACGCAACGACATTGTTCTTTGGGTTTTAGTTCCCCCCAGAACCTCTGCGGACACAGCTCGGCGTTAAACCAGTCCAGTCAAAAGGCTTAAGATTACATCACCTACGCATTGATGAAATAATAGTGGACATGAACTCACCGCGTTAAGATAAACTGAACCAATTGATGACTGCTTTGGTGTGTGTGTGTGTGTGTGTGTGTGTGTGTGTGTGTGTGTGTGTGTGTGTGTGTGTGTGTGTGTGTGTGTATGTGTGAGCGCGCGTGCACCTGTGTGTGTGTTTGTGTGTGTGTGTGTGTGTGTGTGTGTGTGTGTGTGTGTGTGTGTGTGTGTGTGTGTGTGTGTGTGTGTGTGTGCTACTGGTGTATTTAATGTAGTGTTTTGGTGTGTAATCATTGTGTACTGATTGATATCTGTTGAATGCTCTGTAGCCTTGATTGTCATGATTACGTACGCGCTTAGAGCTTTGTTCAAAGGTATGGGGCTCTAAATTTGCATTATTGTTGCGCTCGAAACAACGTTTGGATAAAAACGCGGCGCTTACCAAAGGTAAAACAAACAAATAACTAATATAAACAATACAGCCAATACTAAACAAGCGCAGTCTGTCTGAACAGACAGGGTTACCTAAAGGTATCGCTTTGCCACGAATATAAGCAATTTCTTATACCTCGTATACTCTCAGCAGACTTTTCCCCTTCTCCCGTTTGATTCACACTTTCCAACTGTCTTCGTGACATGATTATAATTATTTCCATTTCTGACCCTTGCCCAGACGCATGGAGTGACCAGGGTCACACTGCAGTCTCAACGTACCGAGTGTGGAGCTTACAGCGCCAATGAGAGCGAACGTTTCCTCGTCCGGATACTGTTTGAATACCATGAAGTGTTCGTCCTCATCCAGCTTGCTGGCCGCTCTGGGACAAACGTTAGCAATCATTTTTAGCGACAATTAACCCTAACAAAATGTCAGCTGTTCGGCCATCTGAACAGCCCGCCGTTCACACACTGAACTGCACATCAGCTACAAACTCATCCAAACTAACAAATACTCATTTCAAACCGTCACTATTACTAATTATCGTATAACCTCAAGTTGAAGATTCAGCACTAGCTCGGAACAACATTCAGTGTACTCTTCACATATAATTACAATGCCACTGAGTTACAAACAGTATTATATATGAATTATGCACTCAACATAAAAAGTGACTTACAAGGTACAAAAAAAATTCAACCGCAAGTGACGAGCCTTTAGCAGAAGAAATCGTATTCAACTGTTCGAATACTGAAACAAGTCAAAAGCGATACAACTGTCGAGAAAGGTTAGCTCAGTAGCTGTTGTGGGAATGCATCTTGCGCGTATACCTTGCTCACAGAGTTACGGTTCCGAACAGTTCCCATAACTTATTCTTCTCGTTCCTGGGGTGGTGCCAGCGGTGACTGGTGCTGGCTATGTTCCGCAGGTGTGTGACAGAGTAGGGTAGGTCACAAACAGTGCCAATAGTCTGGCAGCGATGCAACACAACCCCCCAGTCTGCCCTGACACTCTAAATTGTTTTGCCGGTTGCAGACACAAACGTTCCGCCGTCCATTACGCCAGCAGCCCAAACCTCTGACACTGGGACATCCGAGCAATCCCAGAAGCGTTCGGTTGAACGAAATGAGCCGCAAAAGTAAGACAGGTTGTCGGTGAACATCTTTAAACGCCATTTTGTGTAAGCAACGCGTGAATTTTGAGACACTGCCAGCACAGTCAATAACTGGACACCCTCGGACTTTAAATATCAGTTAACTGTGATCATGCACTGGGGCGCACCATTGTCAAATTATAACTCTAAAAATTAAAAGGCCAATAAAACCGGCAGGTTACTTTACTTTTTTGTGTTGAGTAGTTGAGTATGCTAGTAACTACCCATTATAAAAGCTGGTTACCATGCAAACTCTGTGTGTGTGTGTGTGTGTGTGTGTGTGTGTGTGTGTGTGTGTGTGTGTGTGTGTGTGTGTGTGTGTGTGTGTGTGTGCGCGTGCCAGCATGCGCGAGTGTGTGTGTGTGTGTGTGTGTGTGTGTGTGTGTGTGTGTGTGTGTGTGTGTGTGTGTGTGTGTGTGATTTCACCACACAATGTCTTCTGTACAAACTACTCACAGAACCTTTTCCCAGGTGTCTTGTCCAAACTTAACCTGCACCAGTTCTCTGACGATAAGGTGTATCTGGCCATACTGGCAAACACACATTCAAAGGATTAAAAAGAAAGAAAGAAAGAAACAAAAACAACAAGCACGCACGCACGCGCGCGCGCGCGCGCGCGCGCACACACACACACACACACACACACACACACACACACACACACACACACACACACACACACACATAACTGTTATATAATTAAACACAACACTCTCACGGAAGACTTACTTTTCAAATGACCTGAAGTGTCGAACTGCACTTTCCATATTTTTGAAGATATCAGTAATGTATGGAGAGCATATTTTTCATCGACTGCAGCTTCGTAGGGCTACTGCTTGTGTCGGACTAATGCTTTGTGTAGGGATACTGTTTTGTGTAGGGGTATTGCTTGTGTAGGGCTGCTACTTTGTGTAGGGATATTGCTTGTGTAGGACTACTGCTTTGTGTAGGGCTATTGCTTTGTGTAGGGCTATTGCTTTGTGTAGGGATACTGCTTTGTGTAAGGTTACTGAGTGTGCAGGGCTACTGTTTTGTGTAGGGCTATTAATTGTGTAGGGCGACTGCTTTGCTTGACTCGACTGGATGAACGTTAAGCCCTTACGTAACCGTCGTGGCTGATTGCAAGTTACCCCCTCATATAACCGACATGGTTGATTGGATGTCGCCCTTACGTAACCGATGTAAATGATTGGCTGTCCCTGACCCAACCGACGTGGCTGATTGGACGTCGCCCTCACATTGCCATGTCTCCTGTTCCCACCCCGTCCTCGTAGATACACCAGCACTTTGGTCTGCCACTGCCTAGTCGTTCCGCTTATTTGGGCTTCGTATGATTTGTTGTTGTTGGTGGTGGTGGTATGTTCATTTGAATAGTACTTATGTTTTAGTTTTTTAGTTTTTAGATATATGTATTTTTAAATGTGACTGTCTGCACGTATGTCAGCTGACAGAGCTCTAGCAAACCAAGGAGTGGGAAAGGAACCCAAACCAATTCCGGCGTCTCTATGAGACATTCCGGCCAGAAAACATGGGAAAGCACAGTCGAGAATGGCCAGCAGGCAAAACAGAGTCAGAGATCAAGCTTCTCATTCAAGAAAACAGCAAACCGCAAGCCCTCATAATGTACACTGATGGTTCAGTCATCAAAGACCAGTCAGGGTGGGGCTTCACTGTCAAGCAAGGTGCGACTAGCATCCATGAAGACAGTGCAGTTTATACGTTCTCAACCTCCAGGCTGATAATGGAGGAGAAATCAGGTGGAAGCAGTCACCCATGCCCTCCGCTGGACTACCTTAAGAGGTGACAGTTAGATCGCACATGCCATCATCCTCACAGATTCAATGAGCTTGCTGCAAAAAATGAAAAGTGGAATGGGAAGCCCAGATTGGAATGTGTCAGTGGTCGACATTCACGTTCAAACACTCCTGTGGGTGTACTGCCCTGGACATGCCGGAGTGAAGGGAAACAGCCGAACAGAGAGACTGGGGGGCAAAGCAGCCCTCACAAGTGGCTTGCTTCTCGGAAGCTCTGAAGTGCTGAGGAGCTTGAAACACTGCCTTCTGGCACAAAGCCAAGGACATCACACCACTAATCGCCAGGAGCAGACAGGCGTGGAAAGAGTAAGCCCTAGACGATCTTCCTTGAAAGGACGATGATATGGCTATCGTCAGTCAGACGAACATTGGAACCGTTTTAAAGAGGAAACGTTGGGGACACTTCTGAGGACGCATATGGGCTTTTCCGAACGTACAGCCACCATCTTGAACTGAACTGAACTAAATGTGAGACTGAGAAACACTGCTTGCAACTGAAGAAAATATGAAAAGTTACCATTACCTCTGTATAATGACGATATTCTCCCTGTCATAGAAATAAACTTACCATGGGACAACTATTTTCAAGATTGCATCATTCTACGAGCTTTCGCTGTTGTAACAGAAATAACCACAAACGGAATTACATATGTCTTCCAATCTGGCTTAAATCACTAGAAGCAGTATCAACAGCCTCAAATTAACGCTCCTGACTACTTGACTGAACTCCTGACAGTTTGCAAACCAGCCCGACAGCTCCGCTCTTCTTCTGATACTTTTATTCCGTCTTCCCTCTGTGCACACGCACTCGCTTGGTCAGAGAGCTTTTTCTTATGCTGCACCGTCTGCCTGGAACAGTCTCCCTACCAAAATAGATCATCAAACACACTCACGTCTTTGAAATCATCTTTGAAATCTCACCTCTTCAAACTATCCTACTGCCCCCCCCCCTCCCCCTCCCCCCACGTCTGTGTGTGTGTGTGTGTGTGTGTGTGTGTGTGTGTGTGTGTGTGTGTGTGTGTGTGTGTGTGTGTGTGTGTGTGTGTGTGTGTGTGTATGTGCTCGGAAATTTTGACCGTGCTTTGTTCTTCGCTTTGTGATGGGCTCTGTGCTCCAATTTGTAGAAATAGCATAAAAATATATATATATAAAGTACATTATTATTATAGAAAATATATGGCTTCATTTGAAATTTCTTACCCTATCACTAGATCTACGTCAGTTCAAACTCAGACCTCGAGGCTATTCCGGACTGATGCATATACTTTTGTTCTTTGAAAACAGCTGTCATAACCTATCAATTTTTTTAATTTTTTTGCAAACACCCCCTAAAGTGCCGGATTAATCAACATGATTGTGGGCATCTAAGGAAAGAAGAAGAAGAAGAAAAAAAAAAAAAAAAGAAAAAAAAAAAAGAAGTTGTTTCACTGAAGTAGTAAAATCCTCGCCTCTGTTGGCAGTAAGTTTACGATTCCTCCACTTTCAGCGACAGCGTGTGCAAATTGGTTGGACGACGAGAGGTTGCATGCATTGCGTTTTAGGACTTACTGAAGTTTTTTGTGAACACAAAAGACAATTCAAGGTGAACCGCAACTCACCATGTCCGAGTTTCCATAAGTCTGTGTTACTCTGTAACTTCAAAGATACTTTGATTCACGTCACAATCTGTTTTACGTCAAATTCTTCCGTAAGGAAAAATTCGTCTCACAGTGTAATGACGTACTGCATTCAATCAATGTTTATTTTATACACAGCAAAGTGCTAATAGGCTGTTACACACACACGCGCGCACACGCACGCACGCACACACACACACACACACACACACACACACACACACACACACACACACACACACACACAAGAACAACAACAACACAACAACAAACAAACATACAAAACAAATTAAAAACACCAAGCAACAACAACAACAAGCACAGCAAAGAAACAGCAACAAAAATCATATATTTATTAGTAATCAATTCCACAACAGAAGTTATAACCTCAGCATTATTATATACAAAAAATATATCCTGCATTATTGCACGCTCTAGTTAATATAACCGTACTGGCTGACTGGGAGTAAAATATCGTTACTTTTACTAACTCTTACATTATTGCGAGCAGTAAAGGAACTAGCCCACGCATATTTTTTATTTTTTTATTTTTTAAATTTTAGGTACGATTTTTCTGTGGCATTAAAGGGACTGGCCCACTTAGATTTGGCTAAAAAACGTTGTTGTTTTTTTCGTTTGTTGCATAAATGTTTATTGTTTTATGTGCGATTATTATGTAGCATTAATTTCTGCTTTGGTCCTGTTGGAATACGGCAATTTAAGAATAGCTGTAGTGGTCTAAAAATAGATTGGGAGTCTCTCTCTCTCTCTCTCTCTCTCTCTCTCTCTCTCTCTCTCTCTCTCTCTCTCTCTCCCCCCCTCCCCCGGTGCAGCTATTTACGGAATGCGTATTACGTCATTACATTTTGTTGTTTTACACACGTTTTTTAGACTCGGCCTACAAACTATTGACAATGGCGTTGTCTCAGGCACGTAATTTGCTCAGGCCTAATAATTTATCGGATGACATAACTGATGACTGTGTGAATAATTTTATGTCTTTCTATGAATAAATCTCCTAATCGTGCTATGTATGCTTCACTTAGTGGATGAGACCTGTAGTTGCCGTTTACTAATAATGCTCGGCGATGGACCGAGGTGCAAATTGTTGGGTGACAATTCTTTCTCTGCGTATTGATCCGACGCTACTACAGGAAACATTTTAGACACCATAATAATAGTAATGAAAAGAAAAGAAAAACCTACCGGCCGGTGGCACGCCAGAAACACACACTTACGTAAACAGGTAGTACTTAGTAGAATATTTAAACGTATGGTTCAGGTAGACTACTCCTATCAATCAAAAAAAAAAAGAAGAAAAAAAAAAAAAGAAAAAAAAAAAGTGTCAGGAACCTTTTCTTTTACTTGTCCAGTAACAGCTTTTCCAGTTTTCTATCGCAGACGTCTAACCTTGTGCACCGCTCTCTCCACCCAGGTTTACCAGCCACGACCTGTATCTACCTTGTCTGTCTCTTGCCAGTCGAGCTAAACGTTCTGTTTATTTTGGTCCTCGAAGATAAATGGTAGTAACTCCAAATTATCTCTGCTTTGATTGCATAATCTGGAAAAAATGGAAAAGAACTATGAAGATACAAACACCACTGTTTAATTCTCAGTTCTTTGTTGCTTTCGTTCAACGGTCAGTTTGCTCCTTTTAATAGCTAGCACATGAAAGAATGTATTTATTATCTATTAACACAAAAGAAGGCGGCACACAAAATAAAACACATGTCCCGTCCCGTGTTCTCTTGTATACATATTCCTAGTCCACTTAAAAATCTTCCTAATTTTCGTCATTTTGATGACGTTGTTTTAAATCTGTGTATCCATTCTTCTTCTTTTTTTCTTTTTGTTTACATCAGCTTCTTCTTTGCTTCCTTCTTCTGTTATTATTATCTATTTTTCTTGCACTTGACGAAGACAATTTTCTGTTGAAAGCGCTTGTGTTTCGTCGTATAGGTAAATACATTTCCCTAGATCTGTTCTATCAGTTTTGTCAACCTCACTCATTCCTCAGAAAAAGAACGTTTCTTTCATATTCATGAAATCACACGGGTAGTTGTGTTGTATACTAGTTTATGAGCATGTGTTGGTTGAGCCAGTGTGACAGAATCGTGTCTTGAAGCGTGCATAGGAATCAAACGTACCTGTTTGGATGAATTTCCCCAGGCCACCCTAAAATGTTTCGAAAGAACGCTAGGCATCATTTCATTGTTCGTCTTGGCAATTTCAAACTCTATCAATTTATTTCCAAATATTTTGTGCTGTTCCCTATGAAAATTTTAGGAAAATGAAACTATTTCACACAGACTGTCCAGATCTAAAAAATAAACATTGACAAAAAAATAATTTATACATGAACACAAAACCGAGAAGTTCCGGTATCCTATCAATGATGTCACACTGAAACGCGGGAAAGAGCTCGTGAAAATTGTGTTAGTAACACTGTCTGGGAAAGTCCTCTTCTAAAATCGTTATAAAATCAACGGCACGTTCGGTCACAAAACTTTTAACGCTGATCATGTTCGTTTAACATCCTCTAAGCACACGAGAAGTTTAGCCGCCGGAGGAGAGTTCCTTTAATATCTGCTTTGTCCCTATGGAAAATATGGTTGTCTAAAAATAGATTGGGGCTCACCCCAACGGGCTGCCGCTATTTACAGAGTGCGTATTACGTCATAACATTTGTCGTTTTTACACACGTTTTTGTAGACTCGGCCTGCAAACAATCAGAAATCTAGGGGACTGCACTCGGTAAGTGCCTGCGTGTGTAGCATAGAGTAGGCACGCTTTTGTTGGGGCTACAGTGAAACCGGGAGGTACTGCTAAAAGACGCAGAAAAGGCGTTAGAAATGCAGGTCAAGCACTGTTTGTTGGGTACATGCAGCTCTGATAGTAGGTTCCCTCAGTTTTTTGACGGCGTCCGTTTTGTGCCTTTTGACAAATCAACGCGAACTCTCGAAACATGCCTTCGTTGGACCAAAACCTGCGTGCGCCCCCACAGCCAGTCAGCAAAATGATACCTTTTATTACTCGAAGCGGTCGGAATTCCGCACACGTAAGGAGCGTCTGAGCCAGTAAAATGACCATTAGTAAACAATGTGACGTGCCCAGTTGCTTTTTGTTTGTAGTTGTGTGTGTGTGTGTGTGTGTGTGTGTGTGTGTGTGTGTGTGTGTGTGTGTGTGTGTGTGTGTGTTAGGGAGTCAGTTGTATAGTTTTGTTTTGAGAATGGAATAACAAATGTACACGTACGCACTGTGTAAAATATGAAAATCTTCGATAATATCCAAGGAGGCGGTCGGAAATTCCTCGGACATTTTAAATGCCATTTTGGGTCATGAATATCATTCAAATCAATCAAACGGCTTCATATCTAATGAATAAAAAGTGAGTTTTATTACAGTCAGTAAAAGGTGAGTTGTCAATACACTATCAAATGTTTTGCCGACATCAGCACTGAGGAAGCTTGCACGGTTACTCGGAAACTAGATCTAGATCTAACGTCAATGGCGCATTTAAGCATACCAAAAGACACAGCTATGACAAAACTCACTTTTCTGTCAGGCCTCATGACTGCTTACACCTATCTCCAATAAATTCAGCATTATATGTTGTTATTATGTTCGTTTTGGTCTGCTTACGCAGATTTCTTTGGCAGATTATTCTGCTTACTACAAGTTAGTTGCACACTTTGATCTATCCCGGCTTTGATTTCAGGGTGATTTCTGAATTTCAAGTCATTATTCTCTAACAGTTTACCACCTCTAAATCTGAACAAATTCAGCGAATATTGTATGAATTAACAGTACACACACGCTGCTGAAGTGTATGTAAACAGGATGTAGTGTTGTTGTTGTTTTACACTATCCTCCTAATGTTAAATGTCTTGATGGACATATCGCTTCACGCTGACACACAACACAGAGCTGTATTATCAGTCTATATTAGAAATTATCAACGCTTCAAAACTTACTATATCTGAAGTAATTTTCGGTGAATGTCAGAAGACTGTCGGCTGCTATCCACAATCCGATGCGAGTGATGGAACAGCACAACCGGCTTCACTATTCCTGGTTCTGTATTCGATCCTTTGCTCGCAGTGATCTGCTTCTCAATGGTAAGCCATGAAGCGCTACAGACGACGCAGCAGAGGCTACCCATGACTTTTTACATTTCTTCTTCTTAATCAAGAACGCGGTGTAAATAATGAGCACTCGCGATCGATTCAGACAGTCCGCCATTCCAAACGGACACACCGCATGTGGCCTCACCAAAAAGACCGTAGTACGCGAAAAAAAGAAAGAAAAAAAAAAGTGTTTTTCGCGCATAGCGCGCAGCTGGCAGTCCTGTATATAGGTCCATGCATAAAGGTCTGATACCGCCACAGATCATCACTTTTCGACTGCCCCCTCCATTCTGAAATCATGGACATATATATGCCAGTATACAGATTAAGTCAGTGTCTGAAATGGCGTCTTACCCAGGGGGACTTCACTCTTCCGGATTGAAAAAAATAAAAATAAAATAAAAAGGAATTAATGACTGCAAGGCTTTGAAACCGCCAATTTACGTTGTTCTGAGAGAGATATCATTCCTGCTTTTGCATAAGATTTGATTGTATTTGCAAGTACCGGAACACCAATGGCTAATTTAATTGCTTTGCCAGTGTACTTCATTATTCCACGTGAATGAGACCGGTAGCTGCCGTTTACTAATCATGCTCGGCGATGAACTGCGGTGCCAGTTTTTGCATATATATATATATGCAAAACCTGCTACCGCCCGTAGTGCGCCAGAAACACTCACATTACGCAAACAGGTAGTAGTAGAATATTCAAAGGTATGGTTCCGGTAGACTGCTCCTGTTAATGAAGAAAGAAGTATCAGGAACTTTACGTGTCCAGTAACATCTTTGCTAGTTTTCTATAGCAGACGTCTAAACTTGTGCACAGCTCTCTCCACCTCTCCAGCTGGTCACCCGGGTTTACCTGCGTTGTCGGTCTCTTGCCAATCCGCTGTCGAGCTAAGCGTTCTCTTTATTTTAGTCCTACGAAAATAAATGACAGTAACTCCAAATCTGTCTCTGCTTTGATTGCATAATCTTGAAAAAACGGAAAAGAACTATGAAAATATAAACACCACTATGTTTCGTTCTCAGTGCGTCGTTGCTTTTGTTCAATGGGCTGTTTGCTCCAACATGCGAAATAGCGTAGGAAAGAATGCATGTATTATCTGTTAATACAAAAGAAGGCGGAACACAAAACGAGATACATGTCCCGTCCAGTGTTCTCTTGTTGCGTACATATTCCTAGTTCTTTTAAGTTTTGTTGTTTTTAATCTTTCCATCATTAACTATTTCTAGATCCATTTTTTCTTCTTCTCTTTTCTATAATCTTGACGTCAAATTATTGTAATGACGACAAAATTATTTGCCATCATTTCGTTGATAGTCTTGGCAATTTCAAACAATATCAGTTCATTTTCATATATGTATTTTATGCTGTTCGGATAAAAGGGTTAGAAAAATTAAATTATTTCATCAAACACACTGTCCAGATCAAAAATGACAAAACTTAATATAATTTATATGTGACATGTACACAAAACTGAGAAGTTCCGGTATCCTATCAGTGATGTCATACTAAAACGCTAGAAAGAGCTCGTGAAGACTGTTACGTTGCCTGGGATAGTCCTCTTATAAAAATGTTATAAAATCAAGAGCACGTTCAGTCATAAAATGTTTAATGCGATCATGTTCGCTCCAAACACACGAGAAGTTTAGTCTCTGAAGGAGAGTCCCTTTAAAATGATACCCATTTTTCTAAAATAACTCTGTGGTAATAGGACATTCACTATTCAAGTAGCATGTGGTTAACAGATAAGACTTTCTTACAAAACGAATGTAACTTTCTGTAAATATTTAATGTTCCATGAATTTAGGCGGAACTTGTATATTACTCTCGCTAAATACCTTGAGCATGAAGGTATCGCAGATTTGCCTTTTTTGAAGTTCTTTATACACAGTCTTCTCAAGTATGCTTTTCATTGCCCCTTGTTTAGCTAATTTATCTGGTATTTCATTCCAGTAATGACCATACTGAGATCGTACCCAACAAAACTCAATCCCAACACTCCTAGCCATGATACAATGTTTAAATGCTTTACTTCATAAACTATATCCCTTCTTACTTTGCAGTTCCAGTTTTGCAATGCAATTTAAACTGATTTTGAATCAACATAGATCAGAAAATTTAATATAGCTAGCTGAATATTGCTTATGTAATTTAATGCCATTAATATTGCATATAATTCAGATGTGTATATGGAGAAATTCCTTCCCCTAAGTAAAAATGTTTTTGCACTTTTAAGTCAGGAATGACGAATCCTGCTCTATTTGAATCTATGGGGGGCGGGGGGGGGGGGGGGGGGGACTGAAAAAAATAAAAATAAAATAAAAAGGAATTAATGACTGCAAGGCTTTGAAACCGCCAATTTACGTTGTTCTGAGAGAGATATCATTCCTGCTTTTGCATAAGATTTGATTGTATTTGCAAGTACCGGAACACCAATGGCTAATTTAATTGCTTTGCTGCCGATATTTTGCAGTTTCCTTGGGAGTGTGTTTGGAGCGGAAAAATATGCCTCCTGACCGTAGATCACTTTCGAGCTGACTAAAAATAGTAACTTTGTTGTGTTCTGACACCAAGAGTGTGTACTTTATAATTATTTTATATATAGAACATGCATTTGTTTTCTGACTTTTGTGATTAAATTTGTCAATATGAAGCCTCCAGTTCAGCTTAGTAGTTCGATACACACCCAAATAGTTTGCATTCTGTTTGTAATTTAATAACTGACCATCTAGTTCTAGCTGAGGTAAGCCTTTCCGGTTTTCTCCATTATTAAAAAGCTTTCAGCAAGTCTTTTTTCCCGTGCTAATTCAAAACCGTTTTCCAAACGCGATCCGAAAAATGTGCAGACACAGAAATCTTGGTCTAGTATCTTTCGTGCCCGACGGGCTTCGGATCTAACAATCAATTATTTGTTTGATATTTCTACAGTTCGATCTAAATATGAAGATCAATGGATGCAACTTCCCATTCTCTCAAAGTGCAGCATAATCTCCAAGGCCCATATGCGTAAGTATCCCTGAAATAACCGTACTGTTTGACTGGGCTTAAAACACCAAGTTACTTACTTACCATATGTATAAAGTGCAAATAAAGTCAAAGGCGTATAGCCCCAAATCCCGATTAGTTTAAGATGCCATAATGCCGGGCTCAAGCTCACACCATTCGTATATATAGTCTCGGTTATGGCAGAAAACAAAAAAGAAACAAACAAAAACGAAAACAAGAACAAGAACAACCACAAAACAAACAAGAAAGAAAACAAAACAAAAATCATACTGGCCGTATGATTACTGGCTTACCAGAAATGCTTATATGCGATTTTTATTGGCTGTCGACGGCTTGTGTCAGATCAGAATCGGATGAGAACAGAGTAAGTTCGAAACCTACATTACGCGATCAGACTCTCGACGGTGACACAACGGTCTGTAGTTTCCCATAGTTAGTTGGTGCTCTGAGCCCAGTCAACCACATAGGGTTATATCAGGGCAACAATTCCCATAGCAACTGACCGTACACCATGCAGTCATATGAGGCATACGGATTCTTTAGATCTCGTCGGTACCCAGTAAACATGCCGGATCCGATTCCCATCCGGCCCGGATCGGCTGGGAAGCATTGGCCAGAAGCGGGCCGGATGACTCATGCACACCGGCTTGCTTCCGGACGGGTTCCTTTTGGCCAAAACCTGACACAATCAGCCAGAACTAAATCGGATCCGGGCTGGTTTGGCACAATATTATCCGGGACAGCTGTGGAAGAACGGAACCGAGCCTGAAAGTGGGAAACTGGCAGCGGGCCGGTTGTCCCTTGCCAGAAACCGGGCCAGATGATTCCTGCACACCAGCTTGCTTCCAGACCAGAGGCGTTTGACCAAACACTGATCAGGCCATCTAGATCCGATCCGAGTAGGTTTTGCACAATAGGATCCATGCCTTCTTTGGAAAAACGGAACTGAAACGGATGCGGGAAGTCGGATCCGGCATATACTATCCGGCCCGATTCCGGCTGCACGCTGGCCGTAATGACCATAACTGGCCGTAACAAAAACGCTTCCGGATCGGATCCGGCATGTTTACTGGGTAAGTAAGGAACTTGGTGCTTTACACCCAGTCAACTATTACGGTTATATCAGGGCGATCTCGTCGGTAACGTGTGAAGGAAAATGCTGTGGCTCTGTGAAAAGATGCTAACACCAAATGGCCACATTTGTCGAAACGGATCGATAGTAACAAATGAACCAAAATGTTGTCTTATATTTGAGCAAAACCGCAATCAGGTGTCTCGATATTGCAATGTCATTTTGGTTACGAGGTCTACTTGAATTTTTTTTTAAAGGAAAAGGAAAGAAATGAAGAAAAGTAACTGTTTGCTGTTGCTGTCAAAATAGTCAAAGTGACAAGGGGTATTGCCCTGCTGTGATGTGAGAGGATGTTAAAGTATGCCTTCTTAACTTCACCACAACTAATTGCAGTGCAGTCTGAAAAGCTCTTGCAGGGAGGTCAGTGATGTGTGTGGTGCCCAAACACATCACTGAACACTGCCCACAACGCCTTAGGTCAGTGAACTCGGCCCGCAACGCCTTAGGTCAGTGACCTCCTCCCACATCGCCTTAAGTGACCTTCGCCCACAACGCTGGAACGAAGGTCACTCCGATGGCTGTCGCTCCGGTACACGTAGCGACACGGAAATCGCTTCCACGCATGGCGCTCCACTAGAATGGACCCACGGCCATATTTTCATCCGGTCTCATTAACATGCTAATTGCAAGGAACAAAAACTTCCAAACTTAAAAAGCTTTATTAAATTCAAGATTTAAGATTTAAGATTTCAAGTGTGTGTGTGTGTGTGTGTGTGTGTGTGTGTGTGTGTGTGTGTGTGTGTGTGTGTGTGTGTGTGTGTGTGTGTGTGTGTGTGTGTGTGTGTGTTTGCGTATATTCCTGAGGTGCCTTCTCAGTGTGGCTACGACTTGGTCAAACCTGAATTTCAATCAGGGAACAAGGCCTTGAACATAGCAAGCCCTGTTGCTACAGTTCTGTGGATTTAGAAAGCACGCCCTTGCTTTGGGACTTTGGGATGTCGGGCGATGACACCACGACCAGCTGATTAGTTCTTGTACCATCCAGACTATGGTCCCCTGGACTGCTAGAATACGCGTCACGCGAAGATCCGGCTGAAATCTTTCGCAAAACATTTCTCCCGATGTTCAAGACGCTTGATTTGAGTGTCTGCTTTTTCACGTTCACAAAATAGATTTTCTCTACAGAGTTTACAGGAACCGACGTATACACATTTTCCCGTCGACTATAACTCTGATCAGGATGACAGACGACCTGAAGTTCGTTAAACTGGTCGTCTGGCTCAGTGATATTCCGACCCGAGGTACCGATGAGAAAGTATGTCTCTATCACTCCTTTCCCTTTGATGGCTATTTTCCCTCGGGCCTTGAACACGTAGCCATGGGGATACAGATTGCTGAAACAGAAAGACAGCAATGCTCGTCTCCTACAGTGCAATGCCTAGCTCAACAACAAAGGTTTCAGGCCACTTAAGTCAAGCAGCATACTTGTTCAAAGACAACAGTTACAGACCTTACACACACACACACACACACACACACACACACACACACACACACACACACACACACACACACACACACACACACACACGCACGCACGCACACACACACACACACACACACACACACACACGCACACACATATGCACACACACACACATGCACACACACACACACACACACACACACACACACACACACACACACACACACACACACACGCACACACACATGCACACACACACACATGCACACACACACACACACACACACACACACACACACACACGCACACACACACACACACACACACACACACACACACACACACACACACACACACACACACACACACACACACACGCACAGGTGCTCGCGCACGTAAACCGACATACATGCACACACAAATGAGATGGGGCAGAGACCACAAAAGGGTACGCAACAACCACGAGGGTAAGACTGAAACCATTCGCTTCTCTTCTCAACACACTCTGTTTTTAGTCACTGTTTCATTATCGTCAGTCTCACCCAGGAAATTGCATTTTCCGACAAATTCAGGAACTTGGGCTTCAACCTTGACACTAACCTCACAATGAAGCAAAACACAGTCCAAATCTGTAATCTGAAGACTGAATTAGCCTACATGACCATAGAAGTTTAGCGATGCCAACATGACCATAGCAGTTTAGCCTTGCCAACATGACCATAGCAGTTTAGCTTTGCCAACATGACCGTGGCAGTTTAGCCTTGCCAACATGACCATAGCAGTTTAGCCTTTCCTACATGACCGTGGCAGTTTAGCTTTGCCAACATGACCGTGGCAGTTTAGCTTTGCCAACATGACCGTGGCAGTTTAGCTTTGCCAACATGACCGTGGCAGTTTAGCCTTGCCAACAAGACCGTAGCAGTTTAGCCTTTCCTACATGACCGTGGCAGTTTAGCCTTGCCTAGCATTACCGTAGCAGTGTAAATGTCTTGTGTTATGAGGCTTTATGTCCCCAGATGTGCTGACAGATTAGGGACAAATGCGGTCAGACTCGGCAGCCTTGTCTACATGACCACAGACTAAAACGCACGCGCTCCACCCATAGGTACCTCACCTAATATGCAAAACAGCTGGTAACGTATTGTCAAGGATGAGATTCATTTAATATTACCTTAATTAATCAGTTAATTAAGTGAGACAATGAGTTAATCGACTATTTGTAATTAAGCATATGTCTACTAATAACACGCTGTTTCTAACGTATGTGTGACCATCAGCAGTCTCTCTAAATTAAAAGTGATAGTGGACAAGTGAGCGACAGCTCAGTCAACAGTGGTAACAAAAATGTGTTCGTCGTTATTCTCATGCTCTACGATCTACGAATGATCCGTTTTGCACGCCAAAGAATGTGCTGCTATGAGTCGGAACGTTGCGAAAAGACCGGCCAACCAGAACCGTGTTAAATTTTCGTTTGATGTGATCGGCCAATGAGATAGGTTAAACTTTTTACGGAGCAGAGAAAAATATATGCTCTGAGGATACAGGACTAGCTGTCAAGAACGGAGAAGACAAAATGTTGTTTTAGTTTAGGCCGTAGTGCCAAAATCTTTTATACTTAGTCTTCTGTCAGACCAGTTTGCACAACCTGAGGAGACTGTTGATGTTTCTTAGCTATTCGTTTTCCTGAAAGTAAGTTCAGGAACGAGGCGACTGGGACGGTTCTACGACTGGAACTGGGGCTGCAGAGACTGGTGCATCCTTCATGGGCTCGGGAGTCAGCGAGTCGCATGTGAGGTGAGGTATCAAGTTCCGTCTTCGTCATTCTGGGGTAGTCGTCAGCTGAAAGGAAGCTGCCACTTCGCTCGACCCTAGAGAGCGTCTGTCTTCCTCTTCGTATGCCTCCGTCTTTGTCTACTTCCGTTTTTGTCTATCTCCGTCTTCGTCTGTCGGTAAAATCCAAGGAGACGGTCGGAAATTCTGGAACCGTTTTAAAAGTTATTTTCGGTCACAAATATTATCACAATCACTAGATGAGGTCCATATCTACCGATTACAGGCAAAATCCGCAACAAAAGTTGAGGGTAAAAAAAAAAATGTTTTTGTCTTTGATTGTTAGTCGGCATCACGGATTGCAAATGGCGAACGAAGCCGATGAAGTGCTACTGGGTAAGCGGCCTCCTTAACAAGCTACGGCTGTTAAAAACCCACGGAAAATATACGGGAGTGAAAAACTGCAATCTGAGAGCATTGAGTCGCGAGTATGATTGTCTTGCCAAAATCTGATGTACTGAATACTTTAAAACTGAGTTATAGTACATATCATGTTATTGTTGTGTTGAAATATATAAATTTAGCAGTTTTAGAGCAAACAGTGACAGATATGAATAAGCCCCTGAAAGCGTAGAATGAAGGTGTGAATAAAGTATATCGTTTGAATTGGCAATGTAAGCTTCTGTTCACATGGAAAGAAAGGAGTCAGAGAATAGATAGAAATAAAGTTTGTATTGTCACACACACACACACACACACACACACACACACACACACACACACACACACACACACACACACAGAATCAGTCTACTTGTACGTGGTGTTGCTGACGTGTATTCGTCCTGGCACGCTGTTGCTCTCCATTCGTGAAGCCGTGTTGACCGTGTCTCCGTAAATGTCGTAGCGTGGCTTCTTTCTGCCGATTACACCCGCCACCACGCTACCCGTGTGCATGCCCACCCGTATCTGTAACACAGGTGACCGTGGCAGCATAAAGGCGCCGACGGAGCCGGAAACAGCTTTTCACACAGACCCAATTCAGTTTCATACAAGTGTATGTGTGTGTGCGGGGGGGGGGGGGGGGGGGGGGGGGGGGGGGACGGCTCATGCTTTCAGAAGTCATGGCCTCCTAGGAAAGTTTGTTCTACTTGGAAATGTATAAGTTCAATTGCTTTGGAAAACCTTTGTGCGAAAGTTTATCTTGCTCTGTTTTTTAGCCTGAATGAGATAATGTGTATTGTTTTCCATGAACTACACTGTTCAGACTTCCTGAGTCATGCCATACACAAACAGTTGTGCCAGTTTACAACAACAACACAATCATGCCATACATAAACAGCTGTGCCCGCTGACAGTGCCACCACAGTCATGCCATACATAAACAGTTGTGCCCGCTGACGGCACCACCACAGTCATGCCATACATAAACAGTTGTGCCCGCTGACAGTACCACCACAGTCATGCCATACATAAACAGTTGTGCCCGCTGACGGCACCACCACAGTCATGCCATACATAAACAGTTGTGCCCGCTGACAGTACCACCACAGTCATGCCATACATAAACAGTTGTGCCCCCTGACAGCACCACCACAGTCATGCCATACATAAACAGTTGTGCCCGCTGACAGCGCTACCACAGTCATGCCATACACAAACACTTGTGCACAGTTGTGCCCGCTGACAGTGCCACCACAGTCATGCCATACACAAACAGTTTTTCCCGTTGACAGCACCACCACAGTCATGCCATAAAGAAGAAGTTGTGCCCGCTGACAGCGCCACCACAGTCATGCCATACAGTTTTGCCCGTTGACAGCACCACCACAGTCATGCCATACACAGTTTTGCCCGTTGACAGCACTACACAGTCCTGCCATACGGTTTTGTCCGTTGGCAGCACCCCACAGTCATGCCATGCACAAACAGTTTAACAACAACACAACAAAAGAATCTGTTAACGAACAATATTGAAGAGTTTCGGGAGGAGCCAAGGGAACTGTCCGTTAGCAGAAAAGGGACAAAACAGAAATAGCAAAAGGACTAGGCAGAAGACGAAAGGAGATGGGGAAACTGGAATCGCTCATTGTTTTAACGCCGCATTGTGTTGTGGCGCACACACAGCGACAGACACCTTGCAATACACACTGCTGCCCACCTTGAGAGGCTTTCCGGTGGCCGGCGACAGCACGTTGCCCGCCTCCTCCATCATGTCCATGGCAAAGTCCGCCATTCGCTCCGCGTGGTCGTCCTGTATCTCGGGTACACCCGTCACCGCCATGTAGGCGTCTCCTATCGTTTCCACCTGCCACCACCACCCTCGTTATCAGCGTGTTACGCTGGGCTCTTTAAGTCCTTGCAGACATCAATACAACTGACAAGGCAGCTTTGCTGTGCTTGAGTGTTTATTTCAGTCCGTCAGCCATTACAGGCCTGTTATGAGAGCCCCGGATGTTGTGCACAATTAAACAAGCAAACTGAGTTAGCTGTTCTCTAACCTTTCAGTTATCATGGTCATCTTCATTCCAAGCAGCTTCGTCACCGAGCAGTTCGTGCATTAAATGCTGGCCACCGAGCAGTTCGTGCATTAAATGCTGGCCACCGAGCAGTTCGTGCATTAAATGCTGGCCACCGAGCAGTTCGTGCATTAAATGCTGGCCACCGAGCAGTTCGTGCATTAAATGCTGGCCACCGAGCAGTTCGTGCATTAAATGCTGGCCACCGAGCAGTTCGTGCATTAAATGCTGGCCACCGAGCAGTTCGTGCATTAAATGCTGCCCACCGAGCAGTTCGTGCATTAAATGCTGCCCACCGAGCAGTTCGTGCATTAAATGCTGCCCACCGAAGCAGCAGCAACAGGACGAGCAACAGGCGCGTCACAAAAAGCATCCCCTGCAGCTTAACTCCGGACCCGCCTCTCGCCTCAACAGGCAGCGGGTCCATAACGCACTTCTTGTGTCTAAAAGCGCGTGTGGTACGCTACAGACATAGCGTGATAGTTGGGTGTGCGTCCGAGAGTGCATGCATGTGTGCGTGCGTGCGTGCGTGCGTGCGTGAGTGCGTGAGTGAGTGAGTGTGTGTGTGTGTGTGTGTGTGTGTGTGTGTGTGTGTGTGTGTGTGTGTGTGTGAGTGTGTGTGTGTGTGTGTGTGTGTGTGTGTGTGTGTGTGTGTGTGTGTGTGTGTGTGTGTGTGTGTTGTGCTTGTGCGTTAGTGTTTGCAAATTTTAAACAGTTCAAGTCTCGTACTGTTTTTAGTCTGATATGAAGAAGTTAAGCATGAAGCTTTTATATGGATAATTTCAAATACACTCAGATCAGACATGGTGCATGGAAAACTGTGATGGTGGAGTGCTAGAGACCAAAGGGGTTGTACAGAGGGTGAAGAAAACGGGCCCCAAGGCAAAACCCTGAGGGACACCGCAGCTGAGTTTGACAGGATCGGACTGGGTGTTGTTAACACTGTTTAGAACCTATCGTACAGACAGGATTTGAACCAGGCGAGGGCATGCAGTGCTACAGCTTGGGAACGTGTGCGGGAGACGGGTGTGTGGTTGGTAGCGCTCTGGGCTCTTTCGACATGGGGCGCCATAAATAATTTGTTATAAAATTATTGTCAAAGGTATCAGAAAGGTCTAGAAGTGTGAGAAGTGAAACCTTTCCAGAGTGAGAAGCAAAAAGTATGTGATTTACAGTGTACACGAGAACGGTCTCAGTGCTGTGGATGGAACGGCAGGCAGACTGGAAAAGAAGAAGGGGGTTGTCTTTTGACAAGTATTCACTGAACTGCAGAAGGACGATTTTCTGAAGCAGCTTGGAAATGAATGGAAGTTTGGAGAAGAAATGATAGTTTTATCAGGTCATTTGGCGGAGGGCTGATCTGCAAGAGGGGACGAACAACTGATGTCTAAACATCTGTGGGAAAAGAACCAGTGCGAATGGTGTTCTAACGATAACAATGATGGCAGGAATCTAGAAAGGAGAAGAGAGATGCAGAAACGGATCGTGTTCACGCGATCTCAAAGACTCTAATTTCAGAGTGTTCGACGCTTCAGTTTCAGACACAGGATTAAAGCAGGAGAATGATATTTCGGTGAAAGGCGAGTGAGGACACGTAGAAAGATAATGGCTTTTTGACGCCCAGTCAGCCATGACTGCTGTATCAGGGCGAGGTGGGGCCAGTGTCTGAAGAAGTGTCTGATCCAGCTTGTCGCGGATGTTTGGAACTTTAGCATAGAAGAAGGAAGATAAGATGGAAGTTCATCTGTACTGGACACAAAATTAATGTCAGCACTCACGGTAGTGTTTTCGCGACTTTCAAACGTGAAGAAAAACGGAGCGAAAAGCTGCCGTGTGCCTACTTTACATTTCCTCCCTGCGGAGTTGCACGCTACGCCACTTCTCTTCGCTTTTCCGCTACAGACGACATGTACCTTGTAGACGGCGTACGAGTCAGTGTGCGTGTCGAAGCGGTGGTACATGTCGTTGAGCATGTTAACGATGTCATCAGCACGGCACTTTGCTACGATGTCACTGAACGTCACAATGTCGCTGAACAGAACTGTGCAGCTCTCGTACCGCTCTGTAACAATCCAACTTTGTGGGTTACCATATCAATTATCTCTCGAAAGAACTGTGGAGATTTGAATAGTAATAATGCAGAGCAATGCAACACAACAAAAAACTCAAC
>OY757547.1:1527682-1548829 GCA_963584105.1 Alviniconcha strummeri | reverse complement strand
GAACAAATAATAAATACGGAACAAACTACTCACAGAACCTCTGCCCAGGTGTCGTGACCAAACTGGGTCTCTACCAGATCTTTGATGGTAACGTGAAACAGGCCATACTGACAAAGACACATGGAAAAGATCCAGGCTTTTACTCCACGAATGCAAAATTTACACCGTAAACATCCCCACCTCCTCGTGTCTGCTTTCCTCCCGCCTCCTTCCCACCTTTCCCATCCCCACCTCCTCTCGTGACTGCTTGCCTGTCCCCCCTCTCTCCCCCCCCCCCCCCCCCGCCCCATCTACACCTTTCCCATCCCCACCTCCTCTCGTGACTGCTTGCCTGTCCCCCCTCTCCCCCCCCCCGCCCCATCTACACCTTTCCCATCCCCACCTCCTCTCGTGACTGCTTGCCTGTCCCCCCTCTCCCCTCCCCCCCCCCGCCCCATCTACACCTTTCCCATCCCCACCTCCTCTCGTGACTGCTTGCCTGTCCCCCCTCTCCCCCCCCCCGCCCCATCTACACCTTTCCCATCCCCACCTCCTCTCGTGACTGCTTGCCTGTCCCCCTCTCCCCGCACCCCCCCCCCGCCCCATCTACACCTTTCCCACCCCCACCTCCTCTCGTGACTGCTTTCATGTCCCCGGCCTGTGACGCATATTGCTCGCTTTTTGTTGTTGTTGTTGTTGCTGTTGTTGTTGTTGTCGTGTGTGTGTGTTTTCGTCAACGCTTTGACCTGAATGGTTACCACTCTTCGTAGAAAACTGCACAGTGCATCAATTTACTGGCTCCAAGCAATGGTAATTACCGTTCAGGATTATGTTTCGGCCTAATTGCCTCGAAGCCTGAATACCTTTGGGACCATAATTTTTTCCGATTTGTTTTTTCAAGCATCTTTTCAGATCCATAGTTCAAAGACAAAATGTTCGTACTTGCAGTTACTTCTGTTTGCAAATTACTCTCCAACTTTCAAATTTCAGCATAAAAATACAAATTAACATTCTACAAATTAATTACCTGACAGCACTTTCTTTCAGTTTTATTATTACCCTCGTAACCCATTGTGTAAAGACGAAAAGATTTGCCGAAAGTTTGCTTTTTTACACTGGCCCGTCTGTTTGGAACAGCCTGCCTCACTCTGATTCTTCATCTTAAAACTGCCTCAAAACTCACCTGAGCAATAAATTTTTCAAAACTGCCTGCCTTTTTTCAAACAGAAGTATCTGCCCCCACACCCTCCTCTCTCGTCCGTCAGAGTGTGTGCGTGCGTGTGTGCGTGCGTGCGTGTGTGCGTGCGTGCGTGCGTGTGTGTGTGTGTGTGTGTGTGTGTGTGTATGAGCGAGTGAGTGAGTGAGTGTGAGTGAGTGTGAGTGAGTGAATGTGTGCCCGTGTGAGTTAATTACTGTGTATTAATTTACTGTAATGCACGCTGAGCTCCAACTAGCGTGGACGATGGGCGCTTCGCAAATTTCCTTTATTTAGGAATGTATAAGAACGCTGGTGGTAGTCGAGAGAAAAATCCACGTGACGTTCACGTTCCTGTCATTAAAAGCACACATTTAAAAACATACTTTTCACAGGGAAAGTTGGTTGTTTCAAGACGACAATAGCACGATTGTTTCTGCAACTGTAACTGTAAAATCACCAAATGGCATCACATAGCCTAGTTCGCTTAGGTCTTGGCCAACTCCATTCCAAACACCAACGCCACTTAAGATACCCGCCTGTGTCTGAAAATCAAACATCAGTAAATATCGCACTATGCAATTCCGGCCTTTCGGGTGCGATATCCCTCTTCCCCCTACATACAGTACCGGGCTGCCTTTTTCAGCGTCTTCACGCTTCTTTTCTGTGAGGTTTAGGAGCTGCATTACTAAATGGGAGGAAAGCGCACAAGAAAAAGGCGGTGTACCACGCTCATCCTCCGCAGCAAGCTTGGAGAGCTAGAAGTGGAATCGAGATCTAGCCTACTTCCATCTACTTCCATGACTGCGTGGGAAAACGAGCAGATTGGGGTGTGAAGGCAGCCTCGCTTTGTCAGTGAGCGAACATTTTGATAGAAAACAAAACTTTACAACAGCTGTGGGTAATCTGACTGTGAATGAAAGAGACGGTGAGTGTTGAATGCAAATCGCTACTCACCATATTCCGTGAATCTGTTCAGGCAACAGCTGGTAAATACCCCATGAAAATCGACAATAGTTCGATTCAAATCACATATTGTCTACTTATCCATTTAATCAAATTCAAATTCATCATCACATTGGGAATTTGCGTCACAAAGCTATATTAACATGTTGCAATATATGACGTAATCTACGGAAAATGAGATGTTCAGTCAGCCACAGGACTCACCAACACTTCAAGAACAACTTCTTCTTCAGCATAATGTGGCAGTTTCTGGGCAACATTCCACAATAGTGGAGCGCAAAGAAATCTTACAATAAAATGTGTTCACAGCAGGAGCATTGGGTGCGGTGACGTTCCACAAACTCATTGCCGCTAATGGCAAGAGTTGGATACACACAGGCACCGGTACACAATGCCACAGGTACACATAGGCACCGGTACAAAATGCAGCTGGTACACATAGGCACCGGTACAAAATGCAACTGGTACACATAGGCACCGGTACAAAATGCAACTGGTACACATAGGCACCGGTACACAATGCCACTGGTACACTGTGTCAGTTGTTTCATTCTTTTATGTGTGTGTGTGTGTGTGTGTGTGTGTGTGTGTGTGTGTGTGTGCGTGCGTGTGTGCGTGCGTGCGTGTGCGTGCGTGTGCGTGCGTACGTGTGCGCGTGTGTGTAGAGTATGTGTGTGTGTGTGTGTGTGTGCGTGCGTGTGCGTGCGCGCGTACGTGTGCGCGTGTGTGTAGAGTATGTGTGTGTGTGCGTGCGTGTGTAGTATGTGAGCGTGTGTGCGTGTGTGTGTGTGTGTGTGTGTGTGTGTGTGTGTGTGTGTGTGTGTGTGTGTGTGTGTGTGTGTGTGTGTGTGTGTATGTGTGTGTGTGCGCGCGCGCGCTCGCGCGTATATTTTATTACAAACATTTTAATTTTATAGCATAAAAAATAGTTTGAATGATGATTGATAGACTTAACATAGATAGCTATAGAACTGAATCGCCCCCCCCCCCCGCGCCCCCCTCCCCCGCTCCCCCCCCCGCCCTTACTGTGGATGGTGATGGGTGAGACGCAATGCTAACCTCTCAGAAATGGTGATTCTTGAAGTGCAGTTTCTTTGCTTTTCGCATCAGCGTCCAACCATTTTTTTAATTAATTTTTTTAGTATTCTTGTCTGTGTATGCGGGTGGAAATTTCAGGATTTCGCTGATTAAATATAACTCATTATGTCATGGTGTACTCGTAATACCGAAATTAAATTAAAAATATTCTTTCGTAAAAAAAAGTCCCGATTTACAAACTAGCTTCATACCATGCAGTGAAATGAAATGATATTTTTAAAATGAACACATGACAAATTGAAATAAGGTAATTTTGGATGTCGGCGTTGTGCAATGCAATTTGTGTTGTAAGGAAACAATATGAAAAACAACAACAAACGTTGACGGCTGGCGTTCTGGAAAACAAAACATAACCCATCACCCATCCAGCACCCCACCCACAAACAAACAACCCCCCCCCCCCCCCACACACACACACACACACACAGAGTAGCTGAATGAAGAAAGCGGAATGTTATGGAATCAGGATTAAATGACGTGCAACTGTATGAAACATGAACCGGAAGCAGCGCGGGCCTGTTTTTCGCTGCCCACTCGCAGTCTGCACTCCACTGGGGCCAGTCGCGAGTTGGCAGTTTCTGTAGTGTAGTGTTTCTCTTCACATCGATCATTATGGCCACGTGGGTGTTTAAAATGCACAGACAACAGGATACAAATAAAACAAAGTTAACACGGACAGATATGACATACGACAGCACGTATTCTCTTACTAACCAAATGATATAACAAATAACAAGACGAGAAGATACGCTCCTTGCGATTCAAAGTACTGCTTTAATTGCCACAGACACAACGCAACACCGACATTTTGTTGCTTTAAATTTTTTTATCAGTCTGTTGCCCTTAGCAGTCTGGGAGTGGATAACACTAGGAGCAAAGTGAAAACAAGCACACACTGAGAGCACAGGGACAAGTAGGGTCACAGGAAGGGTATTCTAAACAAAGTGAAAACAAGCACACACTGAGAGCACAGGGACAAGTAGGGTCACAGGAAGGGTATTCTAAACAAAGTGAAAACAAGCACACACTGAGAGCACAGGGACAAGTAGGGTCACAGGAAGGGTACTCTAAACAAAGTTACTTCAATGGTGGGACATACTGACAAAAACATATTCACGAATATGACCTAACAGCTCAGGTTGTCGTAGGAACTTGTTATTTTTGGTTACAACAATTCTAACGTGCATACTGACAAAAAATGTGGATCTGTTTATTCTTCTTACATATTTTCCATGCCGAAACAACTTATGGTAAACCACTGATTCAAGTTTTCGTAAGAACTGTTAAAAAATGATTTGTGGTCGAAAAATACAACGCTGTTATAAAGGACAGTATAGCCAACTTTAATAAGGAACAGGCATTGTACAGCCACTTTTTTTACCTAGACGTATTCTTGCGATTTGTCGATTCTTGAAGGGGATAGAGCCATGCAAAGAAGCTGAAACAGTGAGCGACTGTATTGTTAATGGACGGATGCATGCTATAGGAATAAAAGCCCCACAATGATGTGCCTGCCAAAAAAAGGAAGAAGAAGAAGAAAAAAGAGAAGAAAAAAAGAGAAGACATCCAGCTGCCATTTTGCACATTCATGTATTTCACAGTTCATTTGGAATTCAAACTCATTACGTGATTCAAATCGCGATGCAGTTCCGGTATTGCATTTTCGTTCCTTGAGTTGTTGACGAGCGGCACTTTGTGACAGGCCGGTGGTGGGGCGCCGTGTATATATGTATATCTATTCCAACATCTCGGCGTTCCCTCGGCTCAGCTCTGCGAGGAGAGAGAAAACTCCGCCCACTGACGTAAAGCGACAGCGGTGAGGCGGCCTTCACCTGTTTGAAAGCTTTACAAGATCGCTTTTCTCTCTCACTCCTGTAGCCTGGCATCAACCTTGGTGAGCGAAAGGAAATGACTGTGAAGTGACAGACGTCCGTCACCACTCACTGTATAACACACAAACGTCCGTCACCACTCACAATATAACACACAGACGTCTGTCACCACTCACCGTATAACACGCAGACGTCCGTCACCACTCACCGTATAACACACCAACGTCCGTCACCACTCAAAGTATAGCACACAGACGTCTGTCACCACTCACCGTATAACACACAAACGTCCGTTACCACTCACAGTATAACATACAGACGTCTGTCACCACTCGCAGTATAACGCACAGACGTCTGTCACCGCTAGCAGTATTTCACACAGGCACGTCTGTCACCACTCACAGTCTAACACACAGACGTCTGTCACCACTCAGTATAACATACAGACGTCTGTCACCACTCACAGTATAACACAGACGTCTGTCACCACTCAGTATAGCATACAGACGACTATCACCACTCACAGTAAAACACACAGACGGCTGTCGCCACTCAAAGTATATCACACAGACGTCTGTCACCACTCACAGTCTAACACACAGACGGCTGTCACCACTCACAGTATAACACATAGACGGCTGTCATCACTCACAGTATAATACACAGACGGCTATCACCACTCACAGTATAACACATAGACGGCTGTCGCCACTCAAAGTATATCACACAGACGTCTGTCACCACTCACAGTCTAACACACAGACGGCTGTCACCACTCACAGTATAACACACAGACGTCTGTCACCACTCACAGTATAACACACAGACGTCTGTCATCACTCACAGTATAACACACAGACGGCTGTCACCACTCACAGTATAACATACAGACGTCTGTCACCACTCGCAGTATAACGCACAGACGTCTGTCACCGCTAGCAGTATTTCACACAGGCACGTCTGTCACCACTCACAGTCTAACACACAGACGTCTGTCACCACTCAGTATAACATACAAACGTCTGTCACCACTCACAGTATAACACAGACGTCTGTCACCACTCAGTATAGCATACAGACGGCTATCACCACTCACAGTATATCACACAGACGGCTGTCGCCACTCAAAGTATATCACACAGACGTCTGTCACCACTCACAGTCTAACACACAGACGGCTGTCACCACTCACAGTATAACACACAGACGTCTGTCATCGCTCACAGTATAATACACAGACGGCTATCACCACTCACAGTATAACACACAGACGGCTGTCGCCACTCAAAGTATATCACACAGACGTCTGTAACCACTCACAGTCTAACACACAGACGGCTGTCACCACTCACAGTATAACACACAGACGTCTGTCACCACTCACAGTATAACACACAGACGTCTGTCATCACTCACAGTATAACACACAGACGGCTGTCACCACTCACAGTATAACACACAGACGGCTGTCACCACTCACAGTATAACACACAGACGTCTGTCACCACTCACAGTATAACACACAGACGTCTGTCATCACTCACAGTATAACACACAGACGGCTGTCACCACTCACAGTATAACACACATACGTCTGTCACCACTCACAGTCTAACACACAGACGGCTGTCACCATTCACAGTATAACACAGACGGCTGTCACCACTCACAGTATAACACACAGATGGCTGTCGCCACTCAAAGTATATCACACAGACGTCTGTCACCATTCACAGTATAGCACACAGACGGCTGTCACCACTCACAGTCTAACACACAGACGGCTGTCACCACTCACAGTCTAACACACAGACGGCTGTCACCACTCACAGCCTAACACACAGACGGCTGTCACCACTCACATTATAACACACAGACGTCTGTCACCACTCCCCAATAGTGTGATACACAGAAGCATGCCACGGCGCAGTAATCCGGCCAAAGGGCAGCGCACAGAAGTGTCAGCGCTCACAAAACAATAGGCGGGACCATGTGGTCGGTCATAGGGTTGTCGCTCAGACTTCGCGGCGACATATTAACAGTCCAGTAACCCTAACCTTCCACCTTCACTTTGCGGGGAAACAGGTTACTGACATGCCAACATTGTTAGCAGCAGGAAAACGATACCACCAAGAAAACACGTTCCCAGCAAAGAAACATGTTATCAGCAGGGAAACACGTGACCAGCATGGGAAACATGTTACCAGCAGGGAAACACGTTACCAGCATGGGAAACACATTGCCAGCAGATAAACAATTTACCAGCAGGGAACCTACTAACCAGTTACATAAGCCTGCAGGCACAGCTTTCTTGTGTTGGCACTGGGTCTTCTTCATCGAAGTGTCTGTCGAAAAACGTGCTCAACCCGGATTCACTAACGTATTCCTGTTTTGGGTCTATAGCACAGCCACTGCCCAATGGGATGATGGTGCTGGAGTTGCGTCTGGATCTGGTACCGGCCTCGTCTGTTGTATTGTGTAAGGCACTGGCCTCCTCTCTTGTACTGCGTAAGGGGCCTGTCAAACCATGACTGCTCCTGGACTTTCCAACGCTAGTAGAATATTCCTCGGGCAGAGAAGAACGTGAAAGACGCGATTTTGTTTCCCTAGAACTGCTGGGTGGGACTCTTTCTGAAGCAGACGTATTCATCTTTCGCATAAACTTTTTTTTGAATTCCACCAAGTTTGTGGTCAGTGACAGCCTCGTCATGTTCTTAAATGTGATTTTCTCCACTGCAAGGAATTGAGGCCGCGACTTGGGACGTTCCTTTAGTCGAAGAATGGGATCTGGGTGCAGGACGACTTCAAGTTGGTCAAAGTGGTCATCTAATGGAGGGACAGCCTGATCGGAAGAACCAATCAGAAAGTACGTATACATCTCTCCTTTGCCCTTGATGTGGATTTTCCCTCGGGCCAGGAACACGTAGCCATAGGGATACAGCTCGCTGAAAAACAAAGGAGTAGACTCGTCTCCAATCCAGCGGTCTTAAGAAACTCAGCAACAAAAGCCGTCTCTAGAAACTCAACAACAAAAGCCGTCTCTAGAAACTCAACAGCAAAAGCCGTCTCTAGAAACTCAGCAGCAAAAGCCGTCTCTAGCAACCCAACAGCAAAAGCCGTCTCTAGAAACTCAACAGCAAGGTTATGTACTATTAACTGCAGCACTTTCTTTCAGCTCTTCTTAGTGTCTCCCGTCATTATTTTAAAGCCGCTTGTGTGTGTCAGCCCACTGACTTTTTTTGACGGTGCCCGGTTTTTTTCTTTCGTTGGTCATTGATGAGCTACCAGCAAAACGTTTGTCTAATTGTTTCTACACCCCGATCTCTCTCTCTCTCTTCATATATAATCGTCAAACTAAATATGTATTTCCATCCCCAATAAGACTTAAGATTTATGTGGACGTTAAGCACCATGTAAAGCATGTTTACTTACTATATGTATTTCCAACAACTTTCTCTCTGTCTCTCTGTCTGTTCCTGTCTGTTTGTCTCTCTGTGTTTATCTCTGTCTGTCTGCCTGCCTGTCTGTCTCTGTCTCTCTGTTTCTGTCTGTCTGTCTGTCTGTCTGTCTGTCTGTCTGTCTGTCTGTCTGTCTGTCTGTCTGTCTGTCTCTCTCTCTCTCTCTCTCTCTCTCTCTCTCTCTCTCTCTCTCTCTCTCTCTCTCTCTCTCCACGAAATCGGCCCTTGTAAGTTAAATTGTCTCGCTAGTCATCCCTCAGCCGTTACGGCCATTGCTCCTTTTGATGGACCCCCAAAAGACAAAGGAGAACGAAGTGAGTAAGCCACTCAGCCGGCCTTTCCCTCCCACCCCACGCCGTCTTTCCTTCCATAGCCGTGTGTGAACTACAGCAACTGGACTCGAGCACATCCACTAACCTCCGAACGTCCTACATATCACGCCATTCAAAGTATTTGGCGGCACTGGAACATCACACTGTAACCAGGGTTCCACACCATCACATCATAGTCTGACATGGACAGTACAATCCATCAAATCTTGTTTGCCAGTCCCGATTTTACATGCATGCAAAACATAGGCTTCGCTTTCGTGGAGATTATAACAGTTTCTGAAAGGCTTTACGAGCTACTATTTGACCTGAAAAGGCAAGCGTCGTTTCATGGATATAAGATCTTTTTCCCCCCAGATATTTTACCAGTCTGTTGTTTGAACAACTGCTGACCTGCTAATGACGTGATTCCCACAGGAACGTCATTACAATAAGCCCAATATTCTATACAGGCAGTCTACCTGAACGTGGCGTCGCTGACGTGTATTCGTCCTGGCACGCTGTTGCTCTCCATCCGTGAAGCCGTGTTGACCGTGTCTCCGTAAATGTCGTAGCGTGGCTTCTTTCTGCCGATTACACCCCCCACCACGCTACCCGTGTGCATGCCCACCCGTATCTGTAACACAGGTCGGGGTGCTGTGACGAAGGCTTGATAACCGCTTCACACAGACTACTTCAGTTGACTCAAGCGTTTTCTCAAGGGTCTTTACCTCGATCTTATCTTTCTTCATCTCTCTGCACCTATGAACCGTCTCGCTCTTTCCGATCTTCTAATGAAAAGCTACTCAAAATTCCAAAGCGAAAACTCAAATCATCTGGACAACGTTCTTTGAATTTCATGGCACCATCTCTCTGGAACTCACTGTGGGCCACTCTAAGAAATGTACCAACATTATCCCAGTTAAAATATCACCTAAAAAGCCTTGTTTACGCAGGCTTTCCAGTAGAATCTAATACTTTGTCTAAAAAAAAATGTGTGTCTGTGTGTGGCTGCTGAATGTAGATGGATGCACATGAATGGGGTGGGGTGGGGGGAGCATAAGAGATGAATTGATCATTTATTAATTGCTGCATTTGAGTGGACGAGCGGAGACTGGTGTGTGCATGTCACTGTGTGTGTGTGTGTGTGTGTGTGTGTGTGTGTGTGTGTGTGTGTGTGTGTGTGTGTGTGTGTGTGTGTGTGTGTGTGTGTGTGTGTGTGTAACATGGTTATTGTTTGATAGGCGATAATGGTATACTACAATATTTAAGGTTCTGTTTGTTTTAACTGTATGTTAATGTGTTTTTTGTCGTAAGATTTTGTACAGCGCAGTGAGTTAGAGAACAGCGCTTTATAAGAATTATTATTTATTATTATTATTAATATTATTTCCTAAGCTTAAGGCAAAACAACTTTCAACGTAGGAATCCTTCAAGACTGGTTTTTCTGTAGCCTAAAGTAAATACCGTTTGACATGAACCAAGAACATGAGAAAAAGAAATGGGAGTCACAATGCTGGATTTTTAGACATGGGCGCCTGAACATTTACGAATTTTACAATTTTTAATGAAAAGTTGGTAGGGGAACAGGAGTGAATAATTACATACACTTATACTAACGTTGCCTACATTTGTTTTTGATCTCAAATTGTTGCATGGAATGCGCTGAATAATGAAACGAAAAACAATTGTTTCAAAATCTACACTTAAAATTCCAGTTGTGAAGCGGCGTAATTTATAGAAAAACGTTTACGCTTTTTCAGTTCAAACCAAATTGAAATAAATCAAATCAAAGCAAATCAATGTTTACTGATCATCAGGATACAAAGCTTAAATTTTGAGAGAAAAATCTCGTATGGTAACACTTTCAGTCCGCACCCTCCAGTAGTAACGCCTGACTCCAAAAGAATAATTTTCTTCGATGAGCTCAACAATCCGATTGGAAAACAAAGCAAGCAAACAAACAAACGAACAAACAACAACAAGATCATATGCCACATGCCAATGTCCGCTGAGCCGTTATTTATAGATCGTTTCTCCTAATACAATTCAAAATGCTATAGAAACAGACCCCGACACCCATCCCCATTCCAAAAACCACAACAACAAAAACAAACAAAAACCACACAAACAAACAACAAAACAAAACAAAACACAACCCCAAACAAAATAAACACACACACACACACACACACACACACACACACACACACACACACACACACACACACACACACACACACACACACACACACACACACACACACACACTAACACACACACACACACACACACACCACCACCACCACCACCACCACCACCAGCACATAACAACAACAACAACAACAGCAACAACAAAATCACTGAGATATTAATTCTCCTCAAAACAGTACAACAGGTAAGTTGACTATGCAATTATGCTTTGGAACACAAGTTAACCCCACCATCTGTTACTGACGTCTGACGCCAAATACCTGAAATGGCATTCCTGTTTTGTTTTGTTCTCACACCTGTGTGGCCCCCAAACTGTCACAAAGCGTCAGGGGCTGTAGCAAGACTGAGCACTGTCTCGTGCACAATCACCACCCTATGAGGCAGTCTTGTGCACAATCACCACCCTGTGAGGCAGTCTTGTGCACAATCTTAAATCACCACCCTGTGAGGCAGTCTTGTGCACAATCACCACCCTGTGAGGCAGTCTTGTGCACAATCTTAAATCACCACCCTATGAGGCAGTCTTGTGCACAGTCACCACCCTATGAGGCAGTCTTGTGCACAGTCACCACCCTATGAGGCAGTCTTGTGCACAATCACCACCCTGTGAGGCAGTCTTGTGCACAATCACCACCCTATGAGGCAGTCTTGTGCACAATCACCACCCTATGAGGCAGTCTTGTGCACAATCACCACCCTGTGAGGCAGTCTTGTGCACAATCACCACACTGTCCTCGAGACAGTCTTGTGCACGATCACCACCCTGTGAGGTGGTGCAACTCTGACACAGCACAATCTTAGTCAGTGCGCATATTTGAGTCAGACCACTGTAACCTACGTATAACTGGTTTCTGAGCGCTTGCTTGCAAATGCGCCCGCGCGGTGTGTGTGTGTGTGTGTGGGGGGGGGGGGGGGGGGGGTTATCATACGAAAACGATTCGTAGACTCTCGTGAAAGACCTAAGCTAGTTACCTTAACTGAGTCAAAGCGCAGAACCAAACGATCCTGGAAATGGCGTAAAGGCAGCATTTTCACCCTGAACACTAATCACGCCTGATTGTTACCGAGTCACGTGACGCTCTGTGCCGGTAAACGGGCACTGGAGTGAGGCGGTTAGCGCCGCATTGTGTCGTGGCACACACACAGCGACAGACACCTTGCAATACACACTGCTGCCCACCTTGAGAGGCTTTCCGGTGGCCGGCGACAGCACGTTGCCAGCCTCCTCCATCATGTCCATGGCAAAGTCCGCCATTCGCTCCGCGTGGTCGTCCTGTATCGCGGGTACACCCGTCACCGCCATGTAGGCGTCTCCTATTGTCTCCACCTGCCACCACCAGCCTTACATTACGACATTATTTATCATCACACGTCACCGCTCCTCCTGTGGCTGCTACTGCTGATGATGGTGAGATATGATGGTAACAGACCCGTCGTAACTATCGAGGATGGTGATGGAATCCATTATTAGCGTACTTGTCCATCGCGTGAAGTTGGAGAACTTATTGGTTAATTGGATTCTAAGGCCCTGTCGACCGCCCAGGGCCACCTCAGGACGATCAAACTCGAGCCATAAGCTATGCACATTTCAAAACTCTTAATATAATATCTAAACCCTTTCTCAAGTAAACTCCACAACGTCAGTTCAGACACAAATATAAAAGAAAACATACATACACAAACATCAACCAAAACATTTCGAAGAATTATAGTCCCTTCAATATTGCTCATGTTAAAAAGCTGCAGACGCCACCCAAGCCTATCAGCTATTATGTGCTGGATGCTCAACATGTGGACGACAGCCAGCTACAGAAGATGAACACATACCTTGTACACGTCATAGAAGTCAGCCTGCGTGTCGAAGCGGTGGTACATGTCGTTGAGCATGTTGACGATCTCATCAGCTGGGCTCTTTGCTGCGATGTCAGTGAACGTCACAATGTCGCTGAAGAGAACTGTGCAGGTTTTGTATCGTTCTGTAGAACATCAAATATTGTGACTATTACTATGTCGCTGAAGAGAACTGCAGGTTTTGTATCGTTCTGTAGAACATCAAATACTGTGACCTTTAACGATGTCGCTGAAGAGAACTGCAGGTTTTGTATCGTTCTGTAGAACATCAAATACTGTGACTATTAAAATGTCGCGGAAAACAACTCTGCAGTCTTTGTGTTGTTCCGTAATGCACTAAGCCTGTGGTCGTTACAAAGTGATCAAACACAAGTGATCCAACTGTACAGCATTCGCACGGTTATGCTATACACGACGTTTGTGGCCGATACAGTGTCATCAAAAACAATTGTCGAACGATTGTGCCGTTTTGTAAAGCACTAAGTTTGTGGCCGTTACAATGTCACCAAACAGTACTGTTCACTTTTTGTACCGTTCTGTAACAAAACAAGCTTACAGGCCATTACAGTGTCAGCGAACACTGCCGTGCAGTTTTTGTAACGTTTTGCAAATCACGAAGCTCAATTGTTGCTTTTACAATAATCATGTCATCGAACAGAAGTGAATCTTTGAAAGTACCCAATTTCTGCTACAGTCGTTGTGTGTGTGTGAGTGTGTGTGTGTGTGTGTGTGTGTGTGTGTGTGTGTGTGTGTGTGTGTGTGTGTGTGTGTGTGTGTGTGTGTGTGTGTGTGTGTGTGTGTGTGTGTGTGTGTGTGTGATACAGATCAATGTTGTACACATTTGAATTCATTGTGGTTTGTGTGTGTGTGTGTGTGTGGAGGGGGGGGTCTGTCCGTATCTTGCTTTGTGTGGGTTGTTTTGGTGGGACTGTGCTCTACGTGTGAATAGAATATCATACTCAGGTTACTATGTATCATGTGAGCGCTCAGGGCGTTTGACGAGCACTGATAAATGTACATTATTATTATTATTAAGCAAGCAAGACTAGACCTTCAGTGGTTAGTGCTAGGAGAAAAAAAGGCGGACAAGAAGTGAAAAAATACAATCGGTATCACGTGGTCATTACAGCTGAAAGATTCGCCGGCTCTGCTGAAAGTCTACCCTTCGGGGTCAGCTTGTTTCTGTCCAGGCCCTTTTATTCTAGTCCAGGCCCTTTTATTCTCGTCCAGGCCCCTTAATTTTTGATCAGACCCTTTCATTCTTGTCCATGTCCTTTAATTTTTGTCCAGGCCCCTTAATTTTTGATCGGCCCCTTTAATTTTTGTCCCTGTCCTTTCATTTTTTCTGACCCTTAAATTTTGTGCAGGCCGTTTAATTTTTGTCCAGGCCCTTAAATTGTGTTCAGGCCCCTTGATTGTTGTCCAGGCCTCCTGATTGTTGTCCAGGCCCCCTAATTCTTGTCAAGCCTCCTTCTTGTCCAGGTTCCTGAATTCTTACCCGGCTCCCGCAATTCTTGCTGCAGTATTTCTATTTCACTGGAATAATAATGTCTACAGCCTGCATTTTTGCTTCTTTTTGGGGAGGACCTAAAGCTTCACTGGAAACATTAATGCTGGAGCTAGGAAATTTTGTTTTCAGCATTGCTATTGACAGCAGTGACATGGGGAATGATTCAGGTCATGTTTTGCAAGTGCACTCTTGGCGAAGCATCCGGACGTGGTCGACAGAGTTGTTGCTGTTAGACCGAGATCCCAGGCGTTTGTGGGGAAGAAGACCTATACCTAACGCTACACTGTCATCACCAGCTTTTGTGAGCCATTTTAATGTTCCCGTGATTGTGAGGGCAAGGGCACGAGACATTGTTCATAAACCACGACATGAGCCCTAGCAGCCTGTTAAAATTTGACCCGGCAGCCTTTGTCACCTGAAGCCTGAAATCTGAAACCGCTGTCGTGTAACTGAGCACTCAAATCTGACTCACCAAACCCCGAGTACCCGCATGAGCGCTGAAACTGATTCACCAGTCTTGATTACCTGAATTCAGCCTTAAGCTCAGCTACCTGCTGAAAGCTGACTCAACAGCCCTGATCACCTCACAGCGGACATCCCATTCCCCAGCCATGACCACCTGGTCATTACAATTTGAGCAACCAGCTTTTATCCCCTGGTCCCTGATGATTGATTGGACAGCCTTAATCAGCTGATCCTTGATGTTTCTTTGATCACCTGGTCCTTGATGTCTGACTGGACAGCCTTCATCACCTGATTGTTGATGTCTGATTGGACAGCCTTCATCACCTGATTGTGGATGTCTGATTGGACAGCCTTAATCACCTGACAGCCGACTCACCAGCCATGGGCGCCTGACCACTGGCGAGCTGCTGGACGATCTTCTTGGGAATGAGGCTGTAGAGCAGCTCCTCAGCCTTGTTCTTCTCCTTCTCCAGCTCCTTGGACAGCTTGGTCAGCTTGATCGTCTCGTCCCACTTCTGCCTGTTTTCGGTCAACAGCCAGTCAAACGCTTTACTTTCCTTTCGCTCTCGGGCTATTTCGTTTTACTGTGTTTATCATTTGATATCCTACGCATTTTCATTTATTTATTCAAGCAAGCGTTCATTTTTCCTTCAGTCTCTTTTCATTTACATTGATATACATAGGTTTGTTTTTAGTCGTTTCTGCTTATTTGCCTAAACATGCACAGGTCTACATTTTTATGTTTGAATTTTGTTCATCCCATGTGCATTTATTAATATAATTCGCTTCTCTCGGGCGAGGGCCGAATGTGAAAATTTTAAGCCTACGAGTCACGTCAAATCCACGTCCTTCGTAAAATAATATTTCAGTTCTCTCTTTCCCTCTGCCGCCCCCCCCCCCCCCCCCTACCTCTGTGGGCCGACGTGTACTCACGCCAAGTCGGTCTCTCCCTGACGCTGCTGGTTGAGCAGCACCAGGTCCCGCGTGGCGTCATAGAGCGGAATGTCGGCAAAGTAGACGTTGAGCGCCTTGAGGTCATTCAGCGACACGAGGCGCGGGGAGCCGAGGAAGAGCAGGTGGCAGCAGTGGGGCAGCCACAGCATCTGGCCTGCAGACACGGGTGAGGCTTAATGGTCAGTCCTGTCGCCAAACTCCACCCACTGGTTTACGACATCCCTCCCCAAACCACTGCCATAAGCCTTTACGCCATAGGCCTCGAAAAGCTGTTAGCTAACGGACAGTTTTTCGATGTTGCTCAAATGAGAGTAAGTTTGCATCGGACAAATTATATCAGGCGTTTCTTTTATAACCGCCCACGTTGCTTACACCAGCACAAATAAAACCAACAACGTTTGAATTCTAGAATGAACGCATTTTTTCACCCCTGGGCGGACGCGCCTCATGATTACGTGCGTACTTGGGCGCTATGTTGCTTCTACAGCTTTATTAGTATCCAAACCTTTCACCAAACCTTTCACAGAACCCAAGCCTTTCACCAAACCTTTCACAGTACCCAAACCTTTCACCAAACCTTTCACAGTACCCAAGCCTTTCACCAAACCTTTCACAGTACCCAAACCTTTCACCAAACCTTTCACAGTACCCAAACCTTTCACAGGGAAGAGGAAGTTCCGGCTGATGTAACCAACACCTGCTCTGAGTTACTGTCACAGGTTCTGAGATTATTTGGTGTCACCCACACCAATTCCAAAACCTCTCATTTCTGTATAAGGATACGGAAGAAACAAATAATTTTCTAGGTGTCATCAGGTTCTTGTTTTTAATTTATCTCTGTGGAGAGAACTTTTAATGACGTCTTAAAAATAAAAATAAAACTGAAAAAATAAAAGGGTGGGGTGCGGTAGGGTTGGGGGAGGGGGGGGGGGGCATCTACTGGGTTAGCCCCAAGCTTTATTTTCAAAAAAATTTCTCACTGAAGTTGGTAACATTTTATGAAATTAGCCATATTATGGAGAAAAACAACAAACAAACAAACTAGTGAACGATTAAATAACTGATTTAAAAAAAAATGTACACAAATTAAAGACGTCTCAGAGTAGGCTGTTGTTTTTGTTTTTCTCCCGCCGGAACTGAGATGACTAACACTGATTAAAGGGGTTCACATTTATCGCGTGGGTCAAAAAGGCATCAACAAAATACGGTCAACACACGACAAGACTTCATCAAATAAAAAAAATAAAAAATAAAATAATAATTGGGGGGGGGGGGGGGGGGAAGAAGAAGAAGAGATAAATGTCAAATATGGTTTTGAAAGAAAGTAATCAAATTCATCACCAAATCTGAACCAACCCTTTCATGGGTCGTTGGCTTAAGTCAACACTGATAGCGACTTTCCTCCCAGAAACTGACAGCTGATTTGTCTTTCAAGGCTGTTCCATCACACAAATTATTTTCCTTTGAGATTATAAAGCTGTTCATTTGAGGGCAAATTTACCGTTCAGATTA
Organism: Alviniconcha strummeri; assembly: GCA_963584105.1. Lineage (NCBI taxonomy): Eukaryota > Metazoa > Mollusca > Gastropoda > Provannidae > Alviniconcha > Alviniconcha strummeri. Next base: position 1,531,487 of record OY757547.1, on the reverse strand, counting down.
AAAGACTACTCATTAAGCGGCTAACTCACCTCCGAGATTACAACTTACTCATTAGATGACAAATTTAGCTTTCGTACGTACTATTACTATAATACAATCTATTCATTAGATGACAAATAATATTTAGCTTTCATACATACTATAATACAACCGGACGCCCAGTTTTACTTTGAGATTAAAAGCTGTTTACAAGACGACCAATTTACCTTAGAGATTAAGAGACTGTTCTTTTGACAGCAAAATCACCTTAGAGATTAAGAGACTGTTCATTTGATAGCTAAACCATTTGCGAGATTAAGAGACTGTTCATTTGACAGCTAAACCACCTGTGAGATTAAGAGACTGTTCATTTGTGCTGCTAAACCACTTGTGAGATTAAGAGACTGTTCATTTGTGCTGCTAAACCACCTGTGAGATTAAGAGACTGTTCATTTGACAGCTAAACCACCTGTGAGATTAAGAGACTGTTCATTTGACAGCTAAACCATTTGAGAGATTAAGAGACTGTTCATTTGACAGCTAAACCACCTGTGAGATTAAAAGACTGTTCATTTGACAGCTAAATCACTTGTGAGATTAAGAGACTGTTCATTTGTGCTGCTAAACCACCTGTGAGATTAAGAGACTGTTCATTTGACAGCTAAACCACCTGTGAGATTAAGTGACTGTTCATTTGACAACTAAACCATCTGTGAGATTAAGAGACTGCTCGGCAGACGGGCAATTTACCATAAGATTAAAAAAATTGAAACTGTACATTAGATGGCTAAATCACGTGTGAAATAAGAGGCTTCTTTCTCACCACACGGCTAATTTACCTCTTAGCGTAAAAGGCTGTTGGGTCTGTCTCGCCTGGACAGCGATGAGAAAGACACTGTGGGTGAACTGCAGGATGTCCTCTATAGCGTGCTTTATCTGAGGGTATACAATGGTTCCCACCTCGTGGAGGGGCGTTCCGCTTTTGATGACAGTCCGTGACAGTCTCCTAATGTGGTCTCCGCATTGACAAATGCAGAGAGAGCGATCAAGCAGGATGTGGTAGGGGAATGCCAAGCTGAAATCACTGGCCCTGCAGACGAAAGCAAGAAAACCAGCTCAGGGAAACTGATGACCCCACAGTTCCGGCAGAGAACAAAATACATCCTAATTATCACCTGTGTGTAGAATTTTGCCTTCTGGCTCGTCGTTTGCATAAAACATTCAATATATTTTACAATAAAATATTCTACAAAACAATAAATGCAAGCTGAAAACTGCTCAAATGTAGAAGCAGTATAAAACACACACACACACACACACACACACACACACACACACACACGCACGCACGCACGCACGCACGCACGCACGCACGCACGCACGCACGCACGCACGCACGCACGCACGCACGCACGCACGCACGCACGCACGCACGCACGCACGCACGCACGCACGCACACACACACACACACACGTACGATTACTTCTGGTTCACCTGTCACTTAAAAACATTCACTATATATTACAATAAAACAAAGATATAAATAAAACAAATATATCTTCAAACGTTTAAGCACTCAAATCTGCTGAACACATCAAATATTATTTATAGGTCCACACATCAGGACGCACAAACCAAATAATCAATGTTTAAGTTTCACACACACACACACACACACACACACACACACACACACACACACACACACACACACACACACACACACACACACACACACACACACACATTAAATGATTACGGGCAAGTATTGCACACAATTACTGTTAAACTCAGAATTAAGACAGTTATGCTGTTATGCCGTAAGCCTGAAGCACACTGGGCTGTTTTGCCGTTGAAACTAAAAGAGTAACTTAAACATACATAAATCCCAACCATACTACACAGGATGAGTAAAGCTGAGGTTTGAAACCCTACAGGGCCAACAGGTTAAAACAGCCCCAGAATGTACTAAAGAAATATCGCTGTGTATAAAAAGATGGCCTACCGTCCTAGTTACCTGTGAAGCTGGCCCGTGCTCAGGCAGAAGCGGACGGAGTGTCATCCTTCAGCCCGGGGGGAACCTAATAACCTAGCTATGTTTGGATGGGTTGTAAAGCAGGCACGAAGACGGACATTTTGTCTTAAAGGTCTGGTCCGCTAACAAAAACTGAAAGTAATACTTATGTGTTCAGAAAGCCATTGCAAATGTTCTACTGTACATATTGTACAGTGGTTAAGCGGGAAGCTTGTGTAGTCTGCGGCCAGTCTGTGTCTCTTTCCCCGTGACCATTTCTGAAGGCAGAGTACACGTCAGTAAACCAAACATACTTTGTAGTGCCTCAGAACGTTTAGGCAACTGATATTTCAGCGTGGAATAGTGTGCCATAATTTAAAGACAATTTTGAATATAAATATCAAATAGCATTAATTTATATCAAATACGAATATATACCACAACATATGAGAATGAGTATACAGATAGGTATAAAAAGACTTGTAGCATAAAAGACAGGAGGTAACAACTACAAACAAGAACAAAAGCTAATAGTTTTAACAGAGAAAGAAAGAAAGAGTGAACGGAAACATAATTTAACTACAAAACCTGGCCTACAAACGTAGGAAATGTGCTGATACCTTCTCCGCATGCTTCATTTGGTTGTTCTAAAAGAAGTATGTATTTTCTTCGAATTTGATTGGCTCTTTACCAACGAACAGGGAACAGGGCTGGCTCGTGGCGTTTTTAATGTGCTTTCGGTCTTTCAAGTCTTCACTCAAAGCCTGTCTGTTCTCTTTTCAGCTGTTTGTCCCACGAACATTTCACGTCTGTCCCTCGTATTCTTCCATTTTCGTGAGTGTGTGTGTGTGTGTGTGTGTGTGTGTGTGTGTGTGTGTGTGTGTGTGTGTGTGTGTGTGTGTGTGTGTGTGTGTGTGTGTGTGTGTGCGCGTGCGTGCGTGCGTGCGTGCGTGCGTGCGTGCGTGCGTGCGTGCGTGCGTGCGTGCGTGCGTGTGTGTGTGTGTGTGTTGTAAGTTTGTTACTGGCGAAAGTTCTGGCGAAATGTAGTGTTTTGATTTGCAATTACTGTGTAGTGGTATCTGTTCAATGCTTTGTAGCATTGATTATTATGATTATGTGCGCGCTCGGGGCTTTACTGGACGGATAGGCATTCTGACTGCTCATTAATTATTACTTTTGCCACAAATGCTGACCGTAAGTATGACGTCATTAATACAGACTCCGGACACAAAATGGCAGCACTGACAGTCGTGTGTTCGCGATTTCAGATGTCGATCTTTCAGCAAACCGGATGACGTGTGTCTGTTTTGTTCCCATTTCCCTCGATATATAAACCCTTCTTCAGTTCGGGTCCTCCTTGACACCGGTGGGCTCTTGCGTTGATTCTGTACACTTGGCTGCGGCTGGTTCACGCTGTGCACAAACTGCAATGCTGGCTGCTGAAAGCTCTGCAAGAGTGCAGCGGAACACTTGCTGGCCACAAGGACACAGGTTACTCAGCTTTTCGTCAGCGGGTGGGACGTTTAATGGGCAAGCCGTGCCCGGACCCCGTCACTTCTCCCACAACCGCTTTCCGCTCGCCCCTTCACTCTGCTGTATGGCGGAGCAAATCAAGAATAGCACCACTTCGCATCAGCGTCCAAAGAGTATGCTCGTAAACACTACTTCTTTTTCTCACCCAGTAAGCTGCATTTTTCTGAACGTGCTTGCACTAACATTGCAAAGATATGACAAACGTCGTAATAATTATTAACTGTAGAACAGCCCATCCTGAGACTGAGGGGGCAGAAGGTAGGTAATACCAACCAATG
>OY757547.1:1481654-1522482 GCA_963584105.1 Alviniconcha strummeri | reverse complement strand
ACAGAAAAGGTAATGGCCTTCATGGCTGGAACACGGTCACATGTCTCATACCTATTAATGATAAAAGCCCGATGTAGGATACGTTTAGAATGTGCCCATCAACGCCCTGATGACTTGCATGACTTTATTTTATGTGTGTGCACAACATAGTCCTGTAACTGATACCGTTTGCGTACAGCATTAATTGAAGCAGGACATGTGTCTGTCTGTTTCTGTACGTCTATCTGTCTCTATCTGCGTGAACAGATCAAGTTCAAACAGTCGCCATCCTCACCTGAAAGATGGGAAGGTGGTACCCGCATATGAGGCAGAAAGCATCGAGTGCAAGGAGTCCAGGTTTTGGATAAAAGTAAACAGGTCTCTAGCCAGCGTCGTCAGCACTTTTTCATAGCCGTGTTTGATGAAGTGCGTCAGGAAGTAGCCTCCGAACATCTTCAGCACTGCATCCACGGTAAGGTCTGCAACGGTGACAGACACGCTGTAGGCCTACTCAGCACCGCCGGAAAATGGCACATGCGAGACTTTGGCGGTCGTCGATTAATCGGAAACATGCACTGGGGGCACATGTTACAACATAATACTAATAATAATAAAAGTATGTTTAAAGCGTAAAATCTTGTCCCTAGAGACTATTCTAAGCGCATACACACGCACACGCACGCGCGCGCGCGCGCGCGCGCACACACACACACACACACACACACACACACACACACACATTCTATTTCTGACTATACCACACACACACACACACACACACGCGCACACACACACACACACACACACACACACACACACACACACACACACACACACACACACACACACACACACACACACACACACACACACACACACGCTGCGTCTAAAGTGATTATGAACAACCGTACCATTGCTGCTTCAAGTTACCAACACCGGGGTGTAGCCGTGTAAAATGACAAACAAATCCTGTCATTTTTGCTTCAAATAACAGAAAACGACAAAACAAAACAAAACAACAACAACAACAACAAACCAAAACAACAAAACAAAACAAAAACAACAACAACAACAACAAAGGGAAAAAAAGGGATATAGCCGGTAAAAGGAAAAACAAACGTGTCATTGATACTTAAAACAACACAAAAACAAACAAACAAACAAAAAATAAAAAGGAACGAAGAAACAAACAAAAAACAGATGTATCCAATCAAAATGATAAACAAGCGTGACATTGTTGCTTCAACCTGCGAACACCAGTATGTAGCTGTGCAAGTTAATTCAAACGTCATAAATTATGATAATATTATTCACTCATTTAAGAAAGCCCTAGCATAAAAAAATAAAAATAAGGACACACACACACACACATACACACACACACACACACACACACACACACACACACACACACACACACACACACACACACACACACACACACACACACACACAACATGCATTACTGTTGATGAGTTTGTAGAATGAAAAACAAACAAACAAACAAACAAAACAAAAACAAAACAACCGACAGATCAGTATAGAACATCTCTAGAGAAATGCACTCACCTATAAGACGACACATAATGAACAAATAAAAACACAAGTGCTTTCACCACATAGTCTTCGTCTGGTGTAGAAGATAAGTATGCAGAAGAGAAGAGCTGGGTTTTCAATTTTGACTTAAAAGAAGACGGTGAAGTCATATGTTTCTTAAATTCCGTAAATTCCCTTTTAAAATGAATGTCACAACTATTGTGAGAGATTAAGATGTCAATATCTAGATTAAGATGTGAATATGTAATTATCATTTGTGTAGCAAAGTCTTGACTGTCGTTTTGAACATCGTGTATTATCCAGACAGGTGTAAACTTACCAAGATTCTTTGATACCGCGTCGATCAGAACTGGCCAGTCGGAATCTGGGTACTGCTGGAAAACCCGAAAATGGTCTTCGTCCAGTCCACTGGCTTGTCTGCGGAACAAGTCGTTCGGATCAACCGTCGGTTTAACGACCGGGTCAAACGAGCAAAGCAGCCGCCATTCTATCAACACAGTAAGCAGCCAAAGGGCAGAAAAATCGATCCAATAAACGTGCTGTCCGGCGGTCCAAAAAAAGAAGAGACTGTTCATAGTCAAGTAAGAGCTGTTTCTATCATTCGAGGCGTGAGAGAGAGAGAGAGAGAGAGAGAGAGAGAGAGAGAGAGGAGAGAGAGAGAGAGAGAGAGAGAGAGAGAGAGAGAGAGATTACCAAAATGGTAAATACACATCCCCGCCCCCCCCCCCCCCTCCCCCCACCCCGTCACCCCCATTCCATTAGGGAAATTATGGTGTTAGGTGGAACATAAGAAATGCGTTAAAAGTCTTGCATCCAGCCTACCTTTACTTACAATATTGCATCCCATGAGTTCGTCCCAAACCGGGCCAGTACCATATCTCTGAGGACACAGTGCATTTCTCCATACTGAAACACACACACACACACACACACACACACACACACACACACACACACACACACACACACACACACACACACACACACACACACACACACACACACACGCGCGCGCGCGCGCGCGCGCGCGCGCGCACAAACACGCACACCCCGTCTATGTATATAGATATATATATAAGAAAATGAGTAGTTTAGGCTATGCGGTCTATTATGAATAATACATTGACAGCCAGTTGTATATCCTTTGAGATAATATTTCAGGGAACAATATTAGAGTATGGTGACAAACGTAGCATGTTTTGTTTTTCCTGCGTGTGTGCGTGCGTGCGTGTGTGCGTGTGAGTGAGTGAGTGAGTGAGTGAGTGAGTGAGTGAGTGTGTGTGTGTGTGTGTGTGTGTGTGTGCGTGCGCGCGCGCGCGCGCGCGCGTGCGTGCGTGCGTGCGTGCGTGCGTGCGTGCGTGCGTGCGTGCGTGCGTGCGTGCGTGCGTGCGTGCGTGCGTGCGTGCGTGCGTGCGTGTGTGTGTGTGTGTGTGTGTGTGTGTGAGACTGAGCAAGAGGAATTCCTAAAAACTCTGCTGATAATAGTGATTCTAAACTAGACTCACCATAATATTGTTCTGTATCCGCTGTCTCCAAAACTTCAAAGTGCAGCAAGTTACAGACTGGGTGAATTATAGCTCTTCGATTTCAAAACAGGTTCACTTCATATTTTTGGTCAAATCTTAACTCTGGTCTAAACGAAGAAATGCACGCTCGAAATTTTATGACGTGTTTGTTGCAATTACAAGATATCTTGCCACAGATGACGTCAAACTCATCAATGAGGTTGATCCCTCGACCAATCAAAACCACTTTGAATTCACTACGGTTCTCCGATCGTCTGGTTGAGCATATTATTACACACTGTCTTGTCCACGTTTGGGCCTTCGTAAAGTGGACCATGAAGAACAGCAGCAAGTTCCTGTTTTGACAAGCCAGACGGACACACGTGTGTAGGCTACACAGATCGATGAGTCAAACAAACATACATCAAGATCAGGATCAAGATCATTCATCCAGTACAGCAGGACCGACGCAATGCCTTTGACCGTAAAGGACAGCCTACAGTCACAGGACTCGTGCTTGCTGAACTACAGTCTCTCTGTAACCGCGGCTTTAATAGCAGAGGCAGTGACCTATCCTTTAGACCTGGCCAAGGCGAGACTGCAGATCCAAGGGGAGTCAAGATGCCAGATTCCTGACGCCCATGGGACAGCTCGAGGCCCCGTGTCACCCCTGCCACACCGTGGACTCCTGGCTACGTTTGCCGGTATCGTAACCGAAGAAGGTGTTCGGAAACTGTGGCGCGGTCTTCCTCCAGCACTGTGCAAACATAGTATTTATTCTGGGTGTCGGATGAGTTTCTACGAAATACTGAGAGACAAAGTGAGAAATCCTGATGGCACATTCCCTCTGTGGAAAGCATCTTTGACAGGTGCGTGTGCTGGTAGCGTGGCTCAGCTTCTGGCCAGTCCTGCGGACCTCATCAAGGTGCAGCTTCAGATGGAAGGCAAACGGCAGCTGGAAGGACAGCTTTCTAGGGTGAAGAACACGAGACACGCCTTCCGGCAGATCGTCACGGAGGCGGGCTATCCGGGGCTGTGGAGTGGTTGCGTGCCAAACGTCCAACGGGCTGCACTCATCGGGCTGGGGGACCTGGCTACTTACGACACCGTCAAGCGGTTCCTGTTAAGAAACACCGGTCTCCACGACAACTATATCACACACGCTCTGTCGAGTACATGTTCGGCACTGGTAGCGGCACTAATGGGCACTCCAGCAGACGTAGTGAAAACTCGCATCATGAACCAGCCCACAGAAAGTGGAAAAGGTCTGTTCTATCGGGGAGCAATGGACTGCCTGTTTAAGACGGTCCAAAGGGAGGGATTTCTGGCACTCTACAAAGGACTCTCATTAGTCTGGGTCAGACTGGCTTCATGGTCTATGACGTTTTGGCTGAGCTACGAGTACATCCGCAAGGCAACAGGCACATCCACCTTTTGACCGACTGACCGTTGTACAATTACTGTCTCCAAAGTCTTCCACTGAAACATGCCTGGTTGTCGATTACGGGAATTTCTTGTTTTGAATAAACGGGGAATCTGTTTCAGATTCCTCATGCTGTTTTTGACCCGATTTTTTTTTTTTCTCTCTCTCTCTCTCTCTCTCTCTCTCTCTCTCTCTCTCTCTCTCTTGACTGTCGTGTGTATAAACCAGTAACGTCTGGGAAAATGCACGTCCAATCAAAGCGGACGATAGTAAGCCAAAAATCTAGTTGTTTCAGTACTGAGACCGCAGTTTGCTGCTGGTAGCTCTCCCACTGCGAACCGTTTATTGTCATTACTTTATTTTAGTAAAAAAAAAATCAAAAAAAATCGCAGCTCTTAGTCTTACATACACAGTGACGTTTAAAACACTCGTTCTTTTTGTTTATTTATTATTCTTATTCTTCGTCTCAGTTTTTTTTTTTTTTTTTTTTTTTATTGGTTGTTAGTGTAGTGTTCTTGTTTTTTGTTTGTTTTTTCGCTGTTTTTCCTCATCAGTGCCATCCAGCTAGACGGCTGAGGACAGTCCTGGAAGAAGAAGTCAGTTAATGTTATGATAAGTTTGTCCCTCCGGCCGTCCAGCTCCCCGACCGTCCGTGTGTGTATCGAGTCGTTCAAATCTTAGCGCCACGTTCTTGGACTCTAGGCTGTATGACACAAACCATCTTGCAGAAAGGAAAAAAATCTTGGTTCGTTATAAACGCAACTGAAATGCTTTGGTGGCAGGAGGTCTGCAGGATTAACAATATTTTAGGCCGTATGACTTGGCAAATGCCAGAAAGGCCCCAGGGGCGAAATAAGCCCCGATATGAAACTGGCGTGAATATGTTGAAGAAGTGACTATGTTGAAGAAGTGACTGTGTTGAAGAAGTGACTATGTGAAGAAGTGACTATGCTGAAGAAGTGATTATGTTGAAGAAGTGACTGTGTTGAAGAAGTGACTGTGTTGAAGAAGTGAATATGCTGAAGAAGTGACTATGCTGAAGTCACACACACACACATACACACACACACACACACGCACACGCACGCACGCACGCACGCACGCACGCACGTACGAACACACACACACACACACACACACACACACACACACACACACACACACACACACACACACACACACACACACACATGGTCGGAGGGGAAGAATGAAGAGTGCCATAAAAAGTGTGTACCGTAGAAACAAGGGTTCGTGTCGGTGACAACCTCACATAACTGTGTATGATCGTGCCCTCGAGGATTGAAACATGGGGAAGTATGCAGCCTGATTTTGTTTTCACTCTTTATTACTGAGCGTGCAAATGGAATTATACAAAAAGCTAAACATGGCGTTAACCTGTCAGAATACCATGTCATCTCCGGGGTCATCAAAATAGTTCTAACCCATACTCCGTGCACCGGCATCCCTCCAACTCTACACTAACTACAAAACAACAGTTAACTATCCTTGAATGAAAAAAGTTGAAGAAAAATGCACAGCAGGCAACAGAGAATATAATTATTTCATTGTATCACAGACTTTGCTGAACCAATCACGAAGTCGGTTAGGAAGTGGATTTTAACTTCCTTCTCCGCGTGTCTAAAAAAAGCAAACAAACAACAACAACAAAACCAAGAAGAAAAAAGAAGAAAAAAAAAAAGAAAAAAAAAAAGAAAAAAAAGGGAAAAAAGATCACCAACAATGCAAAAGTTGTAACCGGACCAGCCCAAGTATAATGAGGCGTTTAAGTAAGCCTACATAAAGTTCAGCTCAGTTCAAGATAGTATCTATGCGTTCGGAAAGCCCATAATTATGCGCTCCACCCCGTCTCTCAGAAGTTTCCCCAGCGTTGCCTTTGAAATGGTTCCAATGTTCGTCTGACTGACGATGGCCCTCTGCTCGTCATTTCAAAGCCTCTCTCCTCCAGGCAATCAGTGGTGTGATGTCTTGGGCTTTGTGCCTGCAGGTATGCCTCACTGAAGCTTCTCAACACGTCAGATCTTCCGAGAAGCCGAGCCAAGCTAGCTCTCCAGTGAGGGTTGCGAGTTTTTCCCTCCAGTCTATCTGCTCGGTCGGAAAAAAAAATAAAAAAAATAACTGACTTTTCCGGAGTGAAGCAATCGGCATAGCAAGGCCTAAGAGTGGCGTCCTAACGGACGTCAGTCAGTAAACGAAGCTAGAATCGTCGGAACAGAAAAATCAGAAACGCCGAAAAATCGAGCCAGAGTCTTGGAATAAAAACATCGAGGATGGAAACGGCTAGGCAAGGGGGGAGGGAGGGTCCGGGCAAGTTTGTCATTTCGCGGCGGTGGGCGGTGGGTGGGCTAAACAGCGACAGGCGCCCCGGCCGCGGCACGTCCGGCGCAGGGTTGTCTTAGTTTGTGAGGGTTTTGACGCTTTTCACACTAAAATCAATTCTAGTTGTTCTGGCATCACCGGGAGGTCTGCCGAGCGCCTCCCGTTTCTAGCAGCGGTCCCCCTCGGAGACTATGTCAGTCTCACGGCATGCCGTGCGTCAGTCAGTCGCGGCCGCCAGTAGTCAGACTGACGGCGCTCTACAATCGCCGGGTGGCACAAGCCGCGACAGAATTCTCTTGGCGTCCCGTCTGTGAGCCTGCCAGGCGCAACTTAGGTTTGGTTTAGTGTTGCTTAACGTCCACAGAGGCGAGTTGGCCTATTAGGGACGGGGACAGAGTGGGAAGGGGGAGAGTGAAAGGCTCGACCGCGGAAACCGCCCGACTAAGACCGGAACAATGGAAGTGTTAAGGCGGTGTCCCCTCGCCATTGCCCAGCGACTTGTGCCCTGCGCAATTGCTCTTCCAACTGCTGTGCTGGACAGAGTCACTAAGACAATGTCCGTTGCACCGCTGTTGACGAACAACTTGGACAACTCGAAGCAAAAGACGTCCAACTTGCTCAGCCCAGCTCCACTGACCTCCCCGCTACTCAACTCATGTCATGATCTCTTCTGGGCAAAAGTGAGGGTCCAGCTCCACGTCCCTCCTCTAAGATCTCTTGATCTTTTGATCTCGCCTGGAACCCCGTGTAACTTAGGCCTTGTCTGTAAAGCTGTATTTATAGACCAGTAACCACACACATCACTCATCACAGCACACAAATGGCACAGACTGGTATTGAAAGCAAAAGAGCCGAAGGGACACAACCGATGTTTCGCCAAGGGCATTCACTCCACTGAACTATGGCGGCTCGCACGCAAATGCTGACGCGTCGGCAGGAACGTTTGCGTTGACGGTGCGTGCATTGTTCAGCATCATTGTTGTTTGTGCGCGTGTGTATGGCGTTCTTGCATTCTGTGAGACTGTGCAGTAAGTATATTTTTCGGCGCCTATTTTTCTTGGGCAAACGGAATCCCATGATGTTGCATTTGACTGCCTCACTAGTCAAACTGTCTTCCTCGCCCCCTCCACTGACCACGCCGCACGCCCCCTTCCCCCTCTTCCCAACACACACACACATACGCGCGCGCGCATGCGCGACTGAGCACGAGCGCAAGCACGCACGCACACACGCAAACACACACACACACACACACACACACACACACACACACACACACACACACACACACACACAAACTCGCACTCGGGCACATTCATGCAAGCGCTCTCTTCTTCTGCCGGTCTGATAATACTGGGCCTGGCTTACATCAAATAGTGGAGCGTTAGTGGCCAAATGAAATTTATCCACACATGCATGGCAGCTCCCCCCCCCCCCCCTCCCGCCATAATTCTGCTGTATACCTTTATTTCTCTCTGTGTGTGTGTGTGTGTGTGTGTGTGTGTGTGTGTGTGTAGACAATTGATTGCTGTACAGTATTATGCACTGCCTGGAACCATCGTTGATCACATAAATGGGGACAATGATAAAAACCAAAATTGGAGAGAAAACCAAATGAGCATAAAACGTATAGCCAGCTGGATGACATAATTTTGCCTCCTGCAGTGATGACTTGTTCTGCTGATTCTTCCCACCCACTGTATGATGAATTCAAACTGGCTTCATTTGCTCACTGATTTAGAACAATGAAATGTGTAAATGTAACCGAGTGCATTGTGTGTGTGTGTCCAGGGCCATGACCCTTTAACCTTTTCTTTCCTGTCATCCTTTCTCTTTTTTTGATTGGGTGGGAGTTAGGACACACACAATGCACTCAGTTACACAAAGAACAAGTTCAAGTACAGTTTTATTACCAGTGCAGTATGTGAGCTTAACGCAAACCAGTTGTGAGCTGTATACTTGTCTGTGCACTGTGTGTGTGTGGCTTGCATTGGTGTGCATGCGTGTGTGTGTGTGTGTGTGTGTGTGTGTGTGTGTGTGTGTGTGTGTGTGTGTGTGTGTGTTCATGAATGTCAAAAACAGTATATGCTGCCACATGCAGCATCCTTGTTGACAGCATCAAAAACAGTGTATGCTGCCAGTGCCACATATGGCAGCATTGTTGACGGTGTCCGAAACAATGTATGCTGCCACATGTGCCAGCCATGTTCACAATATCATAGACAATGTATGCTGCCACATGCAGCAGCCTTGTTCACAGTGTCAGATACACTGTATACTGCCACATGTGGCAGCCTTGTTCACAGTATCAAAGACACTGTATGCAGCCACATGTGGCAGCCTTGTTCACAGTGTCAGATGTCATGTCTGTCATGTTCAAACTGACGTAACACAACTGAATCACTCAATCAGTTACTCAGTTACTTTATTATAAAGTAGGCACAATTATTCCACCAACATAAAGAGGAAGGAAGATGTCTCTGGGAATGCCGTAGTGGCGGTAATCTTGGGGTATATCCCTCTGGCATTGTCTATATTATATGTATATATATGGTTATACGTCTGGTCAGTCAGGACTGTACCATTTACCTGCTAGGAGTAGGAGTGTTTGCTATTGAAGTTGAAGTTAGCCATTTAATAAGCACGTGCATTTATGTTCATTATTTGAGACTAGGACGTAACACTTCCTTCCCCTGTACAAAAAGAAACGAAATACATGCCATGGAAATTAACATGCACAATTTTGAAAGTTCATTTTTAGTCCAGTGCATTGGTAAAATGAAATGGAACCGAGACGAAACCGAAACGAAAGTCTGTGCACTCTGAACGGAACAAGTTTCACAGGTCCAGCCGGACTGGCTGTTTCCGCACACGGGTCAGTCGCTGGGGTAGTGGTGGTATCAGCTGTGAAGGCTCAGCTGCAGGCTTCCTGGTTGATGTCGCAGGCAGGTCTGGCATCACAGACACAGGACTGGAACCCTCTAGAGATGCTGACTCTGGTGCAGGTACCACTGGAGCTGGAACTGGTGTTGGGCACAGGTGACAGTTGTTCTAGCGAGGTTGGACCAAGGGAGTGCGCGGGGTTACGCGCCTCTGCATGCGGGCCTGTGGGCCTGTCCGGAACTAGACTGGGATGGGCCGCTGTCACCTGCGTGTTGTTTTCTTCTGGTGCTGGGATGAGATGATCGACATGCACGTGCAAGGTTCTGTTGGCCACTTGCACAGTGTAGGTTGTGGGTCCAAGACGCTGACCAACAACGCCTCGTTGCCACCTGTCCGGACCCCAGAACCGTCTCACAGCAACAGTCTCCCCGGGCATGAAGGAACGTAGGATCTTTGTGCCATGGTCATGCTGCTCCTTCTGCTTCTGCGCATGGCTTGTAAGTGTCCCTTTTTTCCACAATTTCTGCGCTCATCACTCTTGAATCTGCAGTTCCTTGGATCGTGGTCCTCTCTGCCACACTGATGACATTTTCTAGCAGCTGTGGTTGCCGCAGACTTCTTGGGCAAACTATCTTGGCCTGTGTTGTTGAAAGCCCCTTGGACTCCAAGTTGGAGCAGAAATGCAATCGCCCACGTCTGTTGTGTCTGGTGTGCAGAAAGAACGGTGCTGTGCAGGCGTGGCTGATTAACTTTATGTCTGCCATTTGCAGGCGATGCTGCGAGACCCTGCATGTTCCTGGACAGTGTTTCTCTAGCTAATGGGAGTTTAACTGCCTCCACCAAGTTTGGCGTTTTGTCTGCTCGCAACTTCTTTTGAGTTTCAACATCAGCAATTCCGATGCAAAAAATGTCCCTAAGAGCATCAGTCAAAAAGTTTCTGAATTCCCCTTCTGCAGCCAGCAGTTTTAGAGCTGCAGCATAGCCCGTGATAGATCTGTTGGTTCTTTGTTTCCTGGAGTAGAATTTCACTCTCCTGCTAATCAACGATTCCGTCAGTTGAACATGGGTTTTCAGTATTTGTTTGAGTTCTACCATTTTGTCTGAAGCTTTGTCATGTGATATGAATGATTCCATTTTTTTTTTATGTTTTGGGTCCAGCTAAGCTAATGAAAGTGGAAACCTTTGCAGCGTCAGGAATATTGTTTGCGACAAAGCAGCAGTGTAAATGTTCAAAGCAGGTATCGACGTCACACATTGTCACATCAAACTCCTCAAGTCCGCTGCCAACTTGAGACATAGTGCATGTGAAAGACAATGTGCAAAAGGAAAAATGATTACATCAGACCTCATCCGATGATGGACGATGGTGCTCAAGAAATAAAAAAATTGCAGTCACACTGTCAAGCAAGTGCACAGTTAAATTGAAACACAGTAAAGCGTCACTTAGCTTACAAGCACACATCGGCAATGCAGAAGAACAAGGAACATTCAGGAATGACTAACACCAACAGTTACGTTTTTTACTTTTTTCCAGTGAAGTGGAAAACAGAGTCACATAGGGAGGAGAACTTGAGTTCCAGAAGACGGCATTGAGGTATGGTCAGTGGCACCCTCAGCAGAGATGAACAGCACATTCCAGGACCCACATTTTGGTGTCTCAAGAATAAGTCTGTCCTGCAGCTCCACTTGACAGTCACAGAAGTTTATCCTCGTCGCCAGTTGTCATGTCTGCCCCATTCAGACTGACATAACACAACTGAATCACTCAATCAGTTACTTTATTATAAAGTAGGCACAATTATTCCACTGACATAAAGAGGAATGAAGATGTCTCTGGGAATGCCATAGTGGCGGTAATCTTGGGGGTATATCCCTCTGGCATTGTTTATATCTGGTTATACATCTGGTCAGTCAGTTCTGTACCATTTACCTGCTAGGAGTAGGAGTGTTTGCTATTGAAGCTGAAGTTAGCTGTTTAATAGGCACTTGCATAATTTATGTTCATTATTTAAGTCTAGGACATAACATCAAAGACACTGTATGCTGCCATATGTGGCAGCCTTGTTCACAGTGTCAAACATAATGTATGCTGCCACATGTGGCAGCCTTGTTCACAGTGTCAAAGACAATGTATGCTGCCACATGTGGCAGCCTTGTTCACAGTGTCAAAGACAATGTATGCTGCCACATGTGGCAGCCTTGTTCACAGTGTCAAAGACACTGTATGCTGCCACATGGCAGCACTGATGGCCGTGATTTTATTAAGTACTGTAAGTTTTTAATGAATCAGACCATTTATAGACAGAGTGGGAAGCTGTTGCAAGTATATTTTTATTCCATTCTTATCGCAAGGATCCGTGGTGTATGGGAGCTTCTTTACAGAGCAGTTAGATCCTGGAGTTGCCTGTCATGACTGATCGATTGGCTAAAGCAGCCAGCATCTGTGTTGTTCACACTTGCTGTAACCTGGCCAGCATCTCATTGCTGAAAAAGGGGGAGAATATGAAAGGTGTATACTTATTGATTTCTCACGCTCTTTCCATTATGTGCCTGGACAGTCTTCTTGGGCATGGGGATGTACAGTAAGTGAATTTAGCCAGCTGTTACTGTGTTAGTTCAGTTCAGTCAATACTGTGTCAAAGGGCTGCTCCGACTTGTCTTGATCTGGCAATTTAAGAGGTTGGCGCTACTAACGGTAAAGTAAAAATAACCGCTTTAGTGTGTCTCCTGTTTATTAGTGTCTTACTCAGACTTACAGCCCACACCCATGGCAGTAACGGTAAGTGATCATATTTCATTTCTTACTAATGCTGTTGGGAGAAATAGAGCTGGCACACTAGCAGCATAGTGGAGAGCTATTCAAATTACCAAATCTGAGGTTTATTAATGTATTTGCTGTTTGAAATCAAATGGAACTTTGCCACATGTGCATACTAGTATGTCAAAAATAAATGTAAATAATTAAACAGTTTGGTAGAATTTAATCAGTTACTTGGGATAGGATTTTATTTTTTAGAATATCTGCATCTAGGATTTTGGCCAAAGGTTTGAATAAATGTAATGGCACAGTTTGTGAACTGTGCTGAAAAACAGACTTTTTCAGTGTTCGTTGAGCAAGTATACTTAGTATGTGCAGCATGCTGGTATAAATTCTGGCTCAGGTATAAAATTTGCCACTATATATTTACTTCTTTAAAAAAATTACATTGTACTCCATCAGCACACTGTCAGGGGTCAGGGGTAGCTGATTGCTACAGTGTTGAACTTGTAATTGGAGGGTCACAGGTTCAGTCCCCTGCAGGAGCAGTAGAAAGATTTCTTCTCCAGATCAGAGTCAACTTTTGTACTGACTGCTAATTTGATATCTGGTATCTGCTGCACCCTCATGTTAGCTTCATATAATGTAAGAGATCTTTGTCATTTTGCCAGAAGTGCTGGTGGCAGGTTACAGTTAAACACACAACACCTTTTGACCCCCAAAATTCAGAACTGGCCAACTGTGCTGGCCAGGCGTAGTGTGGAAACCCATCAGGGAAATGAACTCACACACAACTCCTCATGGAATGCTCATCCACAGTTACAGCTCACTGAGCCACACTGACCTCAGTGGGGCCTGAAAGTGTGGAATTGGTGCACACAAGCTGATATCAACTTAAAGAGAGAGAGAGAGAGAGAGAGAGAGCATTGCATGCAGGGAATGAAACCTCCTATGATCCACACATGAGGAAAAAGCCACTGCCAGTGGCTGTACCACACTCTACATTCTGAGTCTGACAGTGACTGCATTTGTTACTGAGATACAACTTACAAATGGTTCTGAACCAGCTTACTTCTCTGAACTGCTACATGCCTACACTCATCTCGTACTCTACACTCTTCTTCTGACACCAGCGTGCTGAAAATCCAATAATACAAAATGCAAGACTCATGGCTTTCGCACGTTCTCTTACTTTGGACCCCACATTTGGAATTAACTCCTGCAAAACCTTAGACACTGCTCAACCCTGTCAAGTGTCATCTTTTAAGCCAAACTAAAAACCTTCCTCTTCTCACAGTATTTCCGCCCCACCTAATATCAATACCCAGTTTCTGCTACAGTCATTGTGTGTGTGTGTGTGTGTGTGTGTGTGTGTGTGTGTGTGTGTGTGTGTGTGTGTGTGTGTGTGTGTGTGTACATGCGTATGAGCATGTGTTCCTGCATGTGTATGAGTGTGTGTGTGTGTGTGTGTGGGGGGGGGGGGGGGTGTCTTTGCATACTGTGCTTTGTGTGTGTAATGGTGGGACTGTGCTCTACGTGTGTATATAATGTCATATTTAGGTTAATATGTATCATGTGAGTGCTCAGGGTGTTGATAAGCGCATGTAAAATGTACATTATTATTATTATTACAGGAGTCTCTTATCTGTCTCTTAAAAAGCCTTTTGCACAGCTTACAGAAATGAATGGATTAACAGAATGTTTCTATGTCCAGGCTTTTCTGCAGTGGGATCTACACCTGTGGTACCCAACAGCTGCTTGTAGTGCTATGGAGTCTAGTGCCATGGAGTCTAGTGCTGTGGAGTCTAGGCGTAAGGAGTCTAGTGCTATGGAGTCTAGTGCCATGGAGTCTAGTGCTACAGCCTGAGCCTGGTGCTCAAGGGAGTGGTTCTGTGATTACGGTTGACTTCCAGCCGGAGCTGTACCAGTGGACCACAGGTGAGGGAACATGAACAGTGAGATGCAGATTGTTGGCATACAGGGCAGCACCTGTGTAGGTGATGTGAAGAGATTTAAATGGATTCAGTATTGTTTTTTTGTTTTGTTTTTGAAAATATTGTTTTGTTTGACACTTGCAGTTTGTTTCATTTGTATGCTATATGTATCATTTGTATACTACAGATCTATGTTTCATGGACCATAATGAACAAAGCTTTCAAACTATACTGAAGATATCATTCCATTAAAACCTTGAACTGAAGAAAAAATGAGTTGTGTTAATAAATATGTCATATGAATGTAATTTTCTCTTAAATAACAAAAGAAAAAGGGGGAAAAGCGGGGGGGGGGGGGGGGGGGGGGGGAGAGAGAAGGAGAAGAAAAACTAGATAATAAAGACAAGGGATGAAAAGGTGAACTGATGTGAGTCCTGGTTTCAGGATGGATTATGTGGGGCCTGACTACTTTGATGACCTGGATGGGGAAGGGGACAACTTCTTTGACTACTTTGATGAAGATGAAATGTCACCGGAGATGGCAGACTGGCTGGAGGCCTACCATGAAGGGCGTGACGGCCCGCCTGTGCAGTATGATCGCATCTCGGCTTCAGAGATGCTGCAGAACTGTGTGCTTCCAACCGCTCTGCAGATGGTGCAAGGATTGTTCTCCGTTGTCGTCATGTCCTTCATCTTTAGATTGGTGGCACAGCTGCGTAGGACTGGTCAGTTTTACTCTGTGTGTGTGTGTGTGTGTGTGTGTGTGTGTGTGTGTGTGTGTGCACGTGCATGTGTACTGGAGTATGTGTTTGTGAGTGTGTGTGTTGGAGTGTGTGTGTGTGTGTGTGTGTGTGTGTGTGTGTATGTGTGTGTGTGTGTGTGTGTGTGTGTGTGCTGGAGTATGTGTTTGTGAGTGTGTGTGTTGGAGTGTGTGTGTGTGTGTGTGTACTGGAGTATGTGTTTGTGAGTGTGTCTGTTGGAGTATAATGTGTGTGTGTGTGTGTGTGTGTGTGTGTGTGTGTGTGTGTGTGTGTGTGTGTGTGTGTGTTTTGGAGTATGTGTTTGTGAGTGTGTCTGTTGGAGTATAGTGTGTGTGTGTGTGTGTGTGTGTGTGTGTGTGTGTGTGTGTTTTGGAGTATGTGTTTGTGAGTGTGTGTGTTAGAGTGTGTGTGTGTGTTGGGGAATGGGGGATGGGCATACATTTGTGTTGTATATGTATTGGTGGATAAGATGGTGGTGGTGGTTTGGATGTGTGTGTTTGTGTGGATCATTGGTGGGAGCTGCCACAAGTATCATTTTTGTCACAACAAACATTTTGTCACGACAAACACGTTTGCCATGACAAATGTGTTTTTCATGACAAAACACATCTTTTGTCATGACAAAAGTGTGCTTGCTGCGACAAAACTTTTGTCATGACAAAATTAAGTTTGTGACAAAATTAAGTTTGTCATGGTTAAACATTTGTTGCAACAAATATGTGTTTGTTTCTACAAAATGTTGGTCATGACCAGCATACTTTTGTCACAACAAAAGACATGTTTTGTCACAACAAGCACAAGTTTGTCACAAAAAACTAAGTTTTTCACGACAAAACTTGTTGCGACAAAATTATGTTTATCTTGACAAATATTTGTTATAACAAAGATACTTTTGTCATGACAAAGGATGTTTTTCATTGTGGAAAACATGTGTTTGTCAGGACAAAACATTTGCTATTGTTTTTTGTGTAGTTTTGTTGGTGGAGATATCAGAATAAGTAATTTCACTGCCATGTGTGTTTCAGGCGGTGGGGAGGGGAGCGTGCCACAGTGGATGCCCCACTTTGCCAGCGCTGTCTTTGGAGTCATGGTGCTTCACAATCTCTTCCGTCTGGCCTTCCTCTACATGGTTCTCTGCTGCACCCTGGCTTATCCCCTCTTGGTAGCCATGGCACCCAGGGGGCGCCACTTGAGTGGAGTGGCAATGGCTGCATTGATAGCTGCCTTCCTTGTGTTCTGGTATGTGCTAGACAGGTTCTGATTGTGGTGTATGAGTTTGATTTTGCTCGTTTTAGTGGTGATAGTGGCAAGTAGTAGAGTCAGAAAATGTTTGAGGAAGCATAGAATGAGATACAGAGTGTGCACAGCGAAAGCTTAGCTGGACAGATAATGTATAGATGATGTACATTCCATAAGTACATTGCCCTGATGTAACCATACTGGTTGACCAGGTGTAAAATACCAAGTTTCTTACTACCATAAAGTACATAATACTACCCCCCCTCCCCCCACACCTTCATCCTCCATACCTGTATCTCCTTCTCATTACCACAAGAGATACAGTGTTGTAAAAATGAACCCTGTAATTGTACATTAAGAACTTACTAAAAACTTGGACAGTAG
Source organism: Alviniconcha strummeri (assembly GCA_963584105.1). NCBI lineage: Eukaryota > Metazoa > Mollusca > Gastropoda > Provannidae > Alviniconcha > Alviniconcha strummeri. The sequence goes on along the minus strand of OY757547.1, from coordinate 1,505,722 downwards.
CCTGCAGCACTTTCAAGACCCCCCCAACCCCCCAACCCCCCCACACATTGCATCCACACATGGACTTGCACTCACACACATTAACCTGCACACACACACACATGGGCACACACACATACACACATACACAGACACACACATGGATACACACACACACACACACACACACACACACACACACACACACACACACACACACACACACCCCACACACACACACACACATGGCCTTTTTCTTCTTCTTAATATATGTATGTCCATTGTTTGCAGTGAGCTGTGGCTGGTGGAGCCGACAGTTTGGCATCGAATCAGAGGTAAGATATTACCTGGTGTGGCATCGAATCAGAGGTAAGACATTACCTGGTGTGGCATCGAATCAGAGGTAAGACATTACCTGGTGTGGCATCGAATCAGAGGTAAGACATTACCTGGTGTGGCATTGAATCAGAGGTAAGACATTACCTGGTTAGGGGACAGTACAACACAGCTAGTTTGGGGTGTAATACTGCTAGTTTGGGGTGTAATACTGCTAGTAACTAGTTTGGGGTGTAATACTGCTAGTTTGGGGTGTAATACTGCTAGTTAGGGGGTACAGAACTGCATGTTTTGGGGGTATACCATTACTGTTGAGGGGGATACAGCATGGTTGTTTTGGGGGTGGGGAGGGGAGGGGCAGGGAGCACTGCTAGTTTTTTTGGGGGGTGCAGGGTGGTATGGCATTGCTATTTTAGAGGGTACAGCATGGTTCTGGTGGAGGGCATGGCACTACTAGGTTGGTGGGGGGGGGGGGGGGGGCATGATCAGTGATGAGAGTATGATCAGTGATTGGGGGCATCAGCAGATAGGTAGACAGACAACTGATTTTTGACGCCCAGTCCATCACCTGGAGGCAACAGAGTGGTTTGTGTTACAAAAAAGGGCAGAAAAAAAGAAGAAAAAAGGTCCTGGTGAAAATGTTTTAGGGGCAATGAAATCCACAAACACTAAAAACAAACCCAAAAAAAACGCACATAGAAATCATGTGTGTGTGCATGTGCTTTCTTGTATGTGGATATGTATATTTGTGTGAGTGTATGCTTTGGAGAAAACAAATGTCAGACTATTGTGTGTATGTGTATATATATATGTATATATATGTGATGTTACTCCAGTTTATTGTACTTGTGTCACACTGTGAGAAACAAAACTATTGCACCATATGGTCACATTCAGCTGAATGACTACTGGCACTGAGATGATAATGTTACTGTCTTTTTTTGTCTTTTTCTTTTGTTTAGGTGCACAGATGGTGCTGTCTATGAAGATTATTTCCCTTGCCTTTGACTTTGGAAGTGGGGCTATCATTGACCTGCCCAACATCTTTGAGTTCATGGGCTACTGCTTTCATGTGGGTACAGTCATATTTGGGCCCTGGGTGTCCTACCATGACTACAGCAGGTCACTTCTCGTCGAAAATCTGCCCCTGGTAAGTGTCACTGTTTAAACAGAGCAACGATGCTAAGCTAAAGCTGCATGTGCCTGTGTTCAAACCAGCTTCTGAGTACAGTCACAGGCACTTGGCATAGTTTGTGTTGATTGTTGTTTCATCCAACACACATATTTTACACTACATTATAATAATAATTAGATTGATTAGCACATTTATGTGTATCCTTTCACCTTATTTCCAAGCACCACATGCAGGGCTAAAGTCTGTGCCGCCTGCTGTCAGTGGTTAAGACTAGGTGTGGTGGTATGCTGCACAGCGGTGGTTAAGACTAGTGTGGTGGTACGCTGCGCAGCGGTGGTTAAGACTAGTGTGGTGGTACACTGCACAGCGGTGGTTAAGACTAGTGTGGTGGTACGCTGCGCAGCGGTGGTTAAGACTAGTGTGGTGGTACGCTGCACAGCGGTGGTTAAGACTAGTGTGGTGGTACGCTGCACAGCGGTGGTTAAGACTAGTGTGGTGGTACACTGCACAGTAGTGTTGCCAAGTGTGACTGGTGTCTGGGCAGCATCCCTTTTTTGAGGATGCGAGCTTATGCAGCCTATCTGCCTTGTATATGCTGCCAGTGCTAGCCAGGTCATGCCGTCATGTCATCCACACAGAACAACCCTTGAAGTCAGTTTGCTCAGGTTTGGTGGTGGCGTTTTTGTTTTTCAGAAAAAAATGTTTGAAAGGATTGGTTATGGTCATGCTGCATAAACATTTTGTAAGGTGACTGCTTTTCCTGTTTCAAATTAACAAAGAGAGTGTAAGGTGTTTGCTGTCAGTTGTGTTCCACTTATTTTTAGCCAGTGTTAGGTTGTTTGTTAGTAATTGGATTTTAATGTCCTGTCAACCACAGAGGGTCACCTCAGGATGATTTTAACCAGTGAAGTATTGACTCAAACTCCAAGCATGGGTTTACATCCTTCCTTCAACCACTGCCGTATTTATTTACGCTATAGGGTCCGGAAAACTGTCAGCTAATGAGCAGTTTTTTTGTTGATGCTCAAACGTTAGTAAGTTTGTTACAAACAACTCAAATTATATCAGACGTTTGTTTTATAACTGACCATGTTGCTCACAGCAGCTCAGATAAAACCAAAATCATTTGAATTGAGACGGAACCCTTTTTTTACCTAGGGTGGATGCACCTCATGTTTACATAGGTGCTTGGGTGCCAGGTTGCTTCAACAGGCTTATCAGTACCCGAACCTTTCAGAGGGCAGTGATGCGTCGGTGGACAGCTGCGCGGAGATAAGGAGTGCCCCTTCAGTGGCGTAACTAAATCTGACAGAGTTTGGAGGAAGATGCCAGAAAGCGAATGTCGGAGTGTGGCATTGACTATAACTGTTTCAATCAGTGGGATGGCCAGTGAAATGTGTGTAACCAGTGAAGCATTGACAATAACTGTTTCAGTCTATGGGATGGGATGTAAAATGTGTCACCAGTTGTTTGCTGTCAGTTTTGTTCCACCTGTTTTTAACCAGTGAAGCATTGACATTAACTGTTTTAGTCTATGGGATGGGCTGTGAAATGTGTCACCAGTCATTTGCTGTCAGTTGTGTGTAACCAGTGAAGCATTGACATTAACTGTTTCAGTCTGTGGGATGGGCTGTGAAATGTGTCACCAGTCATTTGCTGTCAGTTGTGTGTAACCAGTGAAGCATTGACATTAACTGTTTCAGTCTGTGGGATGGGCTGTGAAATGTGTCACCAGTTGTTTGCTGTCAGTCATCTGTCTCCTGTACTCCACCTGTCTCACTCACTGGCTGATTCTGGACCATGCCTGGCTGTGAGTACACTGTCCTTGTCGGTGCTGAGTGTTGACTGCTAGCATGTGCAGATTGTCACTGTCCTTGTTGGTGCTGAGTGTTGACTGCCAGCATATCCTTGTTGGTGCTGAGTGTTGACTGTTCATGTGTGCAGATTGTCACAGTCCTAGTTGGTGCTGAGTGTTGACTGCCAGCATGAGCAGTGTCACTGTCCTTGTTGGTGCTGAGTGTTGACTGCTAGTATGTGCAGATGATCATTTTTGTTGTTGTTGGTGCTGAGTGTTGACTGCTAGTCTGTGCAGATTGTCACTTTCTTTGTTGGTGCTTAGTGTTGACTGGTAGTATGTGTAGATTGAAACTTTTTTTTGTTGGTGCTGAATGTTGACTGGTAGTATGTGGAGACTGTCACTTTTTTATATTATTGGTGCTGAGTGTTGGCTGATAGTCTGTGTACGTCCTTCCATTCCTTGTCACTATGTCCTTGCTGACTGCTAGTGTATGCAGATTGTCACTTTCTCTGTGGTTGCTGGTTGCTGACTGCTAGTGTATGCAGATTGTCACTTTCTCTGTGGTTGCTGGTTGCTGACTGCTAGTGTATGCAGATTGTCACTTTCTCTGTGGTTGCTGGTTGCTGACTGCTAGTGTATGCAGATTGTCACTTTCTCTGTGGTTGCTGGTTGCTGACTGGTAGTGTCTGTGTATGCAAAAATTATAATGGATGCCAGCTTTGTTGGCCAGTCATGCATCTGTGGTAAAGACATTTTATTATTGGTATTTTTTAAGTCTGTTCATGTGAGGTCTTCTGAGTGACAAAGAACAAACACCTGTATTGATTAGTTTTAACAAATGATTGGATTTCAAGGCTACATGCTCACGAAACAAAACTTTCGCAAATAAAGTGGCTGTTTTCAGCTCCAGACTAATGACACTAATGATAGGCTAATGACACTTCCAGCCACAGGGTGTTTCGTTAAATGAGTGGTATGTCAGCGTAACGCATGCCAGACTTGCTGTCTGCTGTGATGGTCGTACTATATGTACGTGACCACACTGCATTAGCCAGCATCATCAGCATGCTTGTCAGTCTCATTGACCATCTTTTCACAGTTCTTGGCCAAGTGCTGCAGCAAAGGTCTGCAGTTGCTGTGTGGAGTAAGCCCTTGTTTTGAAAGGTCAACGGTTGTGTTGAAAGTGGCTGCTGTGGTTGCAGGTGGGTACTGGCCTACAGAGATGCACAGTCCTGTGTGTTGAAAGTGGCTGCTGTGGTTGCAGGTGGGTACTGGCCTACAGAGATGCACAGTCCTGTGTGTTGAAAGTGGCTGCTGTGGTTGCAGGTGGGTACTGGCCTACAGAGATGCACAGTCCTTCAGATTCAGCCATTACTTCGTCAGCTTCATGTCAGAAACAACAGCTGTCCTCAGTGGGATTGGCTGGACACAAGTGGACGGTAACACACACTGGTGGGTAGTCTTTGTCTCTCTCTGGGCTTTCGCTGGACGCAAGTGGGCAGTAAGTAACACGTGCAGGTGGGTTTATTAGTCTTTGCCTCTGCTTTCATTGGACACAAGTGGACAGTAAGTAACACACGCTGGTGGGTTTATTAGTCTTTGCTTTCATTGGACACAAGTGGACAGTAAGTAACACATGCTGGTGGGTTTATTAGTCTTTGTCTCTCTGCTTTGATTGGACACAAGTGGACAGTAAGTAACACACACTGGTGGGTTTATTAGTCTTTGTCTCTCTGCTTTCATTGGACATAAGTGGATGGTAACACATGCTGGTGGGTAGTCTGTCTGTCTCTCTCTCTGCTTTCACTGGACACAAGTGGACAGTAACCCACGCTGGTGAGTAGTCTTTGTCTCTCTGCTTTCACTGGACACAAGTGGACAGTAACCCACGCTGGTGAGTAGTCTTTGTGGGTAGTCTTTGTCTCTCTTTGCTTTCACTGGACACAAGTGGACAGTAACACATGCTGGTGGGTAGTCTCTGTCTCTCTTTGCTTTCACTGGACACAAGTGGCCAGTAACACATGCTGGTGGGTAGTCTTTGTCTCTCTGCTTTCACTGGACACAAGTGGACAGTAACACACGCTGGTGGGTAGTCTTTGTCTCTCTTTGCTTTCACTGGCCTCTATCTACCAGGCTAGTTACACAATGGCCCTGGCCTTGCTCAGCTCTGTTGAACCCCGGCCCTGGCCTTGCTCAGCTCTGTTGAACCCCGGCCCTGGCCTTGCTCAGCTCTGTTGAACACCGGCCCTGGCCTTGCTCAGCTCAGTTGCACCATGGCCCTGGCCTTGCTCAGCTCAGTTGCACCATGGCCCTGGCCTTGCTCAGCTCAGTAGCACCATGGCCCTGGCCTTGCTCAGCTCAGTAGCACCATGGCCCTGGCCTTGCTCAGTTCAGTTGAACCCCGGCCCTGGCCTTGCTCAGCTGAGTTGAACCCAGGCCCTGGCCTTGCTCAGCTGAGTTGAACCCAGGCCCTGGCCTTGCTCAGCTCAGTTGAACCCTGGACTGGGCCTGTGACCAGCTCACTTACACCATGGGCTGTTCTGGATAGATTTTCTGTTAGTGTGTATGTCTGGGGCTCAAACATAGAGCTGTATTGAAGGTGGTCAGTGTTGGTTATGGGCAGTGTTGGTTATGGTCAGTGTTGGATGTGGTAGTATTGGAAGTGGTCAGTGTTGGTGATGGTCAGTGTTAAAGGTGGTCAGTGTTGGTTATGGTCAGTATTGGTTATGATCAGCGTTGGGGGTGATAAGTGTTGGTTATGGTCAGTACTGGAGGTGGTCAGTGTTGGTTATGGTCAGTGTTAAAGGTGGTCAGTGTTGGTTTTAGTCAATGTTGAAGGTGGTCACTGTTGGTTATGGTCACTGTTGGTTGTGATCAGTGATGGTTGTAGTCAGTGCTGGAAGTAGTCAGTGTTGAAGATGGTCAGTGTTGGTTATGATCAGTGTTGGTTGTAGTCAGTGTTGGAGGTGGTCAGTGTTGGTTATGGTCAGTACTGAAGATGGTCAGTGTTGGTTATGGTCAGTATTGTAGGTGGTCAGTGTTGGAGGTGGGCAGTGTTGGAGGTGGGCAGTGTTGGAGTGTTTAATTGTGGTGACATGTGTTGCAGGATTCTGTCAGTGTCCAGACCTCACCACATAGAGCTGCCACGGTCGCTGGTGGAGGTGGTCACAAACTGGAATCTTCCCATGCACTACTGGCTCAAAACTTGTATGTAGACTCTAAATGCACACACTGCTGTACATCATGTATTCCTCTTTGTGTACCCTTTGGCACACACCACTACACACTCTGCTGTCCATCATGTATTTTTTGTGTACCCTTTTGTACACCTCACTGCACTCCTGTTGTACATCCTGCTGTGCAGCCCGCAGAATACAGACTATACCCAGAGGGGCTTGAGTGTCAACTGGGCTTGGGCATCTCCTTGGTTTGAGAAGCAGTGGTGACGCCAGTGACCAGTGTGTTGTGACTGGTGCGAGCGTGTGAGTGCGTGAGCATGCTGAACTCCTGGCGCATGTGTCACTGGTGTTGTTGTGTGGGGGTAATCATGATGAACTCATACACATGGAATGGATGAAGAAACACCAAGAAATATCCCTCCCACTACCACACATTAGCCATCACACCATAAAAGGTGAAGTAAAATGGCCTGCTTTCTATTTCAGACGTCTTCAAGGCAGCACGCCCCTTGGGCACCTTTGCCGCTGTCCTTCTGACCTACGCTGCCAGCTCACTTTTACACGTAAGTCTGGGCTCTTGTGGCTGCCTGCGTCATGCATGCTGCAGGTTGGCCTGCAGCGCCTGTACACCTGTACACCCACCCATTGGTCATGGGAAGTGTCAGCTAATTTGCAGAATTTTGCAATAAAGCTGCCAGTGTTCTGCTAAGAAATTGGTGTGAAAATCCTGGGGTGAAAAGTGCAATGAAAATGGATCGGCATAAACACTGTTGAAAATGTGGCAACTAGCCAGAAGTGTTGAATTTGTGCACATACCAACAGATACAGCTCCCCACCCCACGCCTGGATCCAATGTGTGTGTGTGTGTGTGTGGGGGGGGGGGGGGGGGGGTGTATGTGTGTATGGGTGGGGGTTGGGTGGGGGGTGTATGTGTCCCAGTCAGTCTGTGTTCTTCCATGTATTGCAAGTCTGCAGCACTAATACAGGTGTACTCCACCCTGTGGCTGTCATGTCTACCAGTGTACTGTGTCATGTCTACCAGGGTACTGTGTGTCTCATCTACCAGTGTACTGTCTGTGTGTCATGTCTACCAGTGTACTGTGTCATGTCTACCAGGGTACTGTGTGTCTCATCTACCAGTGTACTGTCTGTGTGTCATGTCTACCAGTGTACTGTCTGTGTGTCATGTCTACCAGTGTACTGTCTGTGTGTTATGTCTGCAGCACCAGTACAGGTGTGCTTCACTGTATAGCAATGACATGTTGCTGCTGGTGTGAATTGTTTCTAAGGAAGACTGAGGAGCAGAATTTGCAATCTGCAATCAATTCATAATTTATTATCCAAATTCTTCTTGAGACAGTGTAACATTATTGTTCAGTCACTGGTTTGTGTGAGAAGAGACATCAGAATTATTCAAACATTTTGTCATATGGTACTTTGTGTTTCAGGGACTAAACTTCCAACTGGCCTCTGTGCTGTTTTCCCTGGGTTTCTACTCCTACGTTGAATTTGGTGAGTGTGCCTTTTTTGTGTTTTCTGTCCTAACACAGGTTTACTCAGAATCCAGCAGACTCTGTGACTTGGTGGTGTGGGGATTGGAACACAATTCTTGTTACTTCCTGGTGTTGGTTGGTTTTGCATGAGTTATGGTGCATGCGGACAGCAAATGACACCCCAGTGTGGCATTATGGGAGCAGTAAGGGGGTTTGAGACGCGAGCCTTTTCCTGTGCATCACTGGTCTGTGTTTGGTTGTTGTTTTCACTTGGTAAAGTGTGTCACTGTCAGTCTGTGAACTACTGTTACTGAATACAGCCAGCCGGAAAGGAAAAGAAAAAGAAAAAGTGGATGGATTTAAAGACTATTTTTGTAGATGTGGTGGATGGTTATGATAACTAAGTAGGTGGCCATCTAGATCGGGAGATTTTTGTGTGTGTGTGTGAGTGTATATGTTTTTTGTTTGTTTGTGGGTACTTAAGTGTGCATATATTTACGTATTGTTCCTGCATACTTTGAGAAACTGTATTGTAATGGATGGATGCATGTTAATGAAAGCCCCGCAGTGGGCAACAATGTGCTTGGGGAATAAATGAGAAAAGAAAAAGATATGTGCAGAGAGATTAAATTGGGGAGATAGATGGAGAGATTAAACTGGGGAGAGAGATGGAGAGATTAAATTGGGGAGGTTGATGGACAGATTAAACTGGAGATAGATGGAGAGATTAAACTGGAGCAATAGATGGAAAGATTGGATTGGTGAGGTTGAGAGGGATAGGTTAGATTAGAGAAAGAGAAAGATAGTGGAGAGATGAGGGTTGATCTAGATAGACTGATCAATCAGTGAATGGATTGTTTTGACCAGTCATGTATAGATAAGGATGCATTATGTTGCTGAGCCATTGTTTCCACTCACGCACACACACACACACACACACACACACACACACACACACACACACACACACATGCATGCCCCCTCCCCCTCCCCCCCCCCCCCCAACCCCAACACACATGCAGAGAAACACAAAAACATAGAAGAAGCATGGTTGTGTTGAAAGCTGTGCACGTGCAATGCACCACCATTTGGTGTTTCAGTGCTGAGGGAGAAACTGTCCAGGATTTTCAGCGCCTGCATACAAGCCAAGAAATGCAAGGAGGGCTGTGACCATGCCAACAAACAGGTCAGTACATTCTTGTCACCACACCTACATGCAAACAGTACATTCTTGTCACCACATCTACATACAAACAGTACATTCTTGTCACCACACGTACATACAAACAGTGCAGTCTTGTTACCACACCTACCAACAGGTCAGTACATTCTTGTCACCAAACAGTGCAGTCCTGTCACCACACCTACATACAAACAGTGCAGTCCTGTCACCACACCTACATACAAACAGTGCAGTCCTGTCACCACACCTACATACAAACAGTGCAGTCCTGTCACCACACCTACATACAAACAGTGCAGTCCTGTCACCACACCTACATACAAACAGTGCAGTCCTGTCACCACACCTACATACAAACAGTGCAGTCCTGTCACCACACCTACATACAAGCAGTACAGTCTTGTTACCACACCTACAAACAGGTCAGTGCAGTCCTGTCACCACACCTACAAACAGGTCAGTGCAGTCCTGTCACCACACCTACAAACAGGTCAGTGCAGTCCTGTCACCACACCTACAAACAGGTCAGTGCAGTCCTGTCACCACACCTACAAACAGATCAGTGCAGTCCTGTGATCACACCTACAAACAGGTCAGTGCAGTCTTGCCACCACACCTACAAACAGGTCAGTGCAGTCTTGTTACCACACCTACAAACAGGTCAGTGCAGTCTTGCCATCACACCTACAAACAGGTCAGTGCAGTCTTGCCATCACACCTACAAACAGGTCAGTGCAGTCTTGCCATCACACCTACAAACAGGTCAGTGCAGTCTTGTTACCACACCTACAAACAGGTCAGTGCAGTCCTGTCACCACACCTACAAACAGATCAGTGCAGTCCTGTGATCACACCTACAAACAGGTCAGTGCAGTCTTGCCACCACACCTACAAACAGGTCAGTGCAGTCTTGTTACCACACCTACAAACAGGTCAGTGCAGTCTTGCCATCACACCTACAAACAGGTCAGTGCAGTCTTGCCATCACACCTACAAACAGGTCAGTGCAGTCTTGCCATCACACCTACAAACAGGTCAGTGCAGTCTTGTTACCACACCTACAAACAGGTCAGTGCAGTCTTGCCATCACACCTACAAACAGGTCAGTGCAGTCTTGCCATCACACCTACAAAATGTCAGTCCTGTGACCACACCTACAAACAGGTTAATGTAGTCATATGAGCAACTGAGGATTTTCCTTGCTTCATACCAGAGAAGAAGGCTGTAGAGGCAGTCAGTAGGGTAAAAACCAATCTCTGTAAGAAAGCTGCAGAGGCAGTCAGTGGGGTAGAAAACCAATCTCTGTAAGAAAGCTGTAGAGGCAGTCAGTAGGGTTTAAAAAAAAAAAAAAACTCTGTAAGAAAGCTGTAGAGACAGTCAGTAGGGTAGAAAACCAATCTCTGTAGGAAAGCTGTAGAGGCAGTCAGTAGGGTAAAAACAACAATCTCTATAGGAAAGCTGTAGAGGCAGTCAGTAGGATAAAGACAACAATAATTTCTGTAAGAACATAATTATGGGAACAGTGTGGGCAGGTGGTGAAGACTGGAGAGGGACCAGCCTCTATATGGAGTTGCCACAGTTTGTACAAGTGCACGGTAATTCAGTTTAATGCTGATTAACTGACTGTAAAAATTAAAAGCAGCTGTAAAGGTCAGGCTGATTTTGTTTGTTTTCAGTACCATCCAGTGGTGATGCTGGCTAACATTGCCTTCTTCATGCTGTCTGTTCTTCACCTGGCTTACCTGGGCCTGGCGTTTGACAGCAGTTCAGAGGAAGAACAGGTAACCATTTGTCTTCTGCATGGTGTGTGTATGTGTGTATGGGGGGGGGGGGGGGAGTATATATGCATGCTGTGTTGTATCTAGCAGTCTGGCAGGGAAGGCAGCCATCACTAATGGCTTGTAGCTTATAAACTCTGAAGTGTTGAGGAGCTTGAGGTACTTCTTGTGAGCACAAAGTCAAGCTTATTGCACCATTGGCTGCCTTGATGAAGCAACACAGCAGAAGCATCAGATTACTTCTTTTCTTTATTATGGTGCATTTGAATCTTGTCTAAATGTATGTATAGGACGTATGTATATGAAAAGAATTTGCATCTGCTTAGGGACCTTACAGGTTAGGCATGCTACTTAAGTGCCCATTATTATTGTGATTGTGGTGTCAGAGAGTGTAGAGACAGCAGATTGTTCCTCTGTGGCCTGACAGTCCAAGCGCAGTTGAACTTCAGTTTGTTCCCTAATATAACCGTAATGGGTATAAAACACCACATTACTTGCTTACTTACTTGTGGAGTGTTTCTTGCACTGTCAGTGTGAGTGTGTGTGAGCTACCACTCGTTGACTTTGTTGGGATTGTTTCCTGCAGGGTTACTGGTGTGTGCTGTGTTGGGATTGTTTCCTGCAGGGTTACTGGTGTGTGCTGTGTTGGGATTGTTTCCTGCAGGGTTACTGGTGTGTGCTGTGTTGGGATTGTTTCCTGCAGGGTTACTGGTGTGTGCTGTGTTGGGATTGTTTCCTGCGGGGTTACTGGTGTGTGCTGTGTTGGGATTGTTTCCTGCGGGGTTACTGGTGTGTGCTGTGTTGGGATTGTTTCCTGCGGGGTTACTGGTGTGTGCTGTGTTGGGATTGTTTCCTGTGGGGTTACTGGTGTGTGCTGTGTTGGGATTGTTTCCTGCAGGGTTACTGGTGTGTGCTGTGTTGGGATTGTTTCCTGCAGGGTTACTGGTGTGTGCTGTGTTGGGATTGTTTCCTGCAGGGTTACTGGTGTGTGCTGTGTTGGGATTGTTTCCTGCAGGGTTACTGGTGTGTGCTGTGTTGGGATTGTTTCCTGCAGGGTTACTGGTGTGTGCTCTGCTCTTGGCCTCATGTGTTTGCCTGTGTTGTGACAGGGTTACACAATGGATCACACGCTGACCAAGTGGTATCACCTGGGCTTTCTCAGCCACAAAATAGCCTTGGGGTCCTACATCCTCCACCTGCTCATCTGACCTGCATCATCTCCTTGGTCCTGCTGACGCTTCACACAGGGGTTGGCACTGGTGCTGGCGGCGCTGGTTCTGCTAGTGAAGGCTCTCATGAGAATTATTCTGGACATGCTAAAGGACCATCCTGCACACGCTGCAGTGTTGTGAAAGTACTGTTCTGGACATGATGACGTGTCAGAAGGGAAGTACTGTCCTGGACATCATGGACTCTAGGTAATTATTGTCCTGGACATGATGAAGTCTAGGAAAATACTGTCCTGGACATGGCTAGCATGGAAAAGTAAATGGTCCTGGACATACTGGAGTGTGGGAGAGTACCATGCTGGACATGTAGGAGTGTGGGGTAACGGTGAAGGTACTGTCCTGGACATGTTGGAGTGATGACGGTACCGTCCTGGATATGTTGGAGTGGCAAAAGTACTGTTCTGGACATGTTGGAGTGGCGAAAGTACTGTACTGAATATGTTGGATTGGCAAAAGTACTGTCCTCGACATGATGGAGTGGCAAAAGTACTGCACATGTTGGAGTGGCAAAAGTACTGTCCTGGACACGTTGGAGTGGTGAAAGTACTGTCCTGGATGTGCTGGAGGGTGAAAGTACCATCCTGGACAAGTTGGAGCAGCAAAAGTACTGTCCTGGACATGTTGGAGTAGGGATGTACTGTCCTGAACATGTTGGAGTAGCGAAAGTACTGTTCTGGACATGGAAGTAAAAGTACTGTCCTGGACATGTTGGAACAGTGAAAGTACTGCCCTGGACATGTTGGAGTAGGGATGTACTGTCCTGAACATGTTGGAGTGGCGAAAGTACTGTCCTGGACATTTTGGAGTGGTGAAAATACTGTCAGGGACATGTTGGAGCAGCAAAAGTAGTCCTGAACATGCTGGAGTAGAAATGTGCTGTCCTGAAGATGTTGGCTTAGGGATGTGCTGCCCTGAACATGTTGGAATAGGGAAATACTGACCTGAACATACTGAGTCTGGGAAAGTACTGTCCTGCACATGGGTGGGTAGTGCAGTGTGGTGAAATGCTGTGTGGGTCATGCAGTGAGGGTCATGCTGTGTGGGTCATGCAGTGTGGGGCCATGATGTGGGGGTCATGCAGTGTGTGAAATGCTGTGGGTCATGCAGTGTGTGAAATGCTGTGTAGGTCATGCAGTGTGTGAAATGCTGTGTAGGTCATGCTGTGTGGGTCATGCAGTGTGTGAAATGCTGTGTGGGTCTTGCAGTGTTGGGAAATGCTGTGTGGGTCATGCAGTATGGGTCATGCAGTGTGGGGACATGCTGTGTGGGTCATACAGTGTGTGAATTGTTGTGTGGGTCATGCAGTGTGTGAAATGCTGTGTAGGTCATGCTGTGTGGGTCATGCAGTGTGGGAAAATGCTGTGTGGGTCATGCTGTGTGGGAAATGCTGTGTGGGTTATGCAGTGTGTGAAATGCTGTGTAGGTCATGCTGTGTGGGTCATGCAGTGTGTGAAATGCTGTGTGGGTCATGCAGTGTGGGAAAATGCTGTGTGGGTCATGCTGTGTTGGGAAATGCTGTGTGGGTCATGCAGTGTGTGAAATGCTGTGTAGGTCATGCTGTGTGGGTCATGCAGTGTGTGAAATGCTGTGTGGGTCTTGCAGTGTGGGGAAATGCTGTGTGGGTCATGCAGTATGGGTCATGCAGTGTGTGAATTGCTGTGTGGGTCATGCAGTGTGTGAAATGCTGTGTAGGTCATGCTGTGTTGGGAAATGCTGTGTGGGTCATGCTGTGTGGGTCATGCAGTGTGGGGAAATGCTGTGTGGGGAAATGCTGTGTTGGGAAATGCTGTGTGGGTCATGCTGTGTTGGGAAATGCTGTGTGGGTCATGCAGTGTGTGAAGTGCTGTGTGGGTTGTGCAGTGTGGGGAAATGCTGTGTGGGTCATGCTATTCAAAAGGTGGTTTTGTATCTACTATAAGATGGTGTTAACTGAAAGGTTTGTTTGTTTGCTCACATCTTTGGGGGTAGAGTGTGGTAGTGTGAGCAAGTGCTGGTTGTGTGTGGGGCACATGTGGGGTGATGGCGTGCTGGCCTCTTTGTCCTGATTGGTCAGGTGGGTTTGGATGTCTTGATTGGTCAGGTGGCCTTGGATATCCTGATTGGTCAGGTGGGTTTGGATGTCCTGATTGGTCATGTGGGTTTGGATGTCCTGATTGGTCAGGTGGGTTTGAAGGATGGTTTGTGCCAACCCAATTGGGGCTTCTTACTTTGGGTCTTTTCTATTACTATGCTAGTAATACAAATATATATTTTCATATTGCATGTGTATTTTTGCAGCATATCATTATATATAAGCATTATGCAACTTTACTGTTCCGCTATCATGATGCATGTGATTGTACAGTGTATGCCATGAAATCGTCACAAGCACAGGTGTAAAGTGTTACGCAAATGATGGTATTAGCATAATAACAATGAATACTTCCAGTGTTCAAGACTGTTACATTTGTATTTTCAGTTCATATGGGAAATTGTCAGTCTGCGTAATGTTCAGTACTGTGCTCAGCAGAATGTTGTCATTCTATTTAACACATGTAGTAAAGTCAAACATGGCATGGTTTGAGCACTTGTTAAGATTTGTGCTTGGTCATATTTCAGCATGCCAGGCAGCTTCAGCCAGTTGACCTTACAAGGTGTATTTCTTGCTATAAGTTGCTCTCCAGTTATGATCAAACTTTTTTTTATTACCAGTTAAATACATGAGCTAGATTACACGTGTTTTTTGTTGTTGTTTTTTAAGTTTAATTTATTATCAGAAATAATTAATGCATTCTCTGACTTGACAAAAAAACTTTTTCAACTTTCATTTAGTTTTAGTTTTTAGTTATTGTTACCCTGGTTCTGAAATCATGTAAACACTAAAAGCATTGCTTACAATGCCTTTTAGTGTTTAAATGATTTCAGAACCAGGGTTCAACTGATCATGCCAGTTTGTATACCCTTACTTTAATATTACAAGGACATCAGAAGACTAACACTGTTAGGTGCATTTATTTGCTAAGTTCTTTTGCTGTGAGATTTAAAGTTTGATTGCTAAATGCACAGTGGCTTTTCCTGAGTTGGAGAGAACTGGGTTTGGTGAAAACATTGACCACTGGGAGATAATTTACTCATTTCTGGGTTTGGTGAAAACATTGACCACTGGGAGATAATTTACTCATTTTCTGGGTTTGGTGAAAACATTGACCACTGGGAGATAATTTACTCATTTCTGGGTTTGGTGAAAACATTGACCACTGGGAGATAATTTACTCATTTCTGGGTTTGGTGAAAACATTGACCACTGGGAGATAATTTACTCATTTCTGGGTTTGGTGAAATTTTTGACCACTGCCTCATTGTTGTTCCCAGAGGCTGCTGAAGTGAAATCTTTCAAACTGTGTGTGGTGGTGACATTCAGCTTTACACTTCCAAGGCCACTTCCATGTCCAGAATAGAACTGGGTCACAGCAGCATCAGAAAGATTCAGATCTTTTTAACTCTCTGCAAGTTCCTGTCTCATCAGATTCAAGCCATGTGTGAGTGATATATACAAATGAACAAAGTCACATTCATTAGCCTGAAAGAGAGCTTTTATTTAATACTTTTACTGCATGGTCAAAATTTGCAGGCATGAAAGAGTGAGATTCAGACATAGATGAGTGAGAGGGGAAGTCTTGACCTGGCTTATGTATGATGTCATCTTGACGTGGTATCTGTACAAAACTTTGTGTGAAAGTGCACATTTAATAATACTGTAAAAGAGCTGGCTTATTGGGCCACAACTTTTTTCTTCTTCTTTCTTCCAACAAGGCTCTCCACATTGTGTGTGTGTGTGTGTGTGTGTGTGTGTGTGTGTGTGTGTGCCACAACTTTTTTTCTTCTTCTTTCTTCCAACAAGGCTCTCCACATTGTGTGTGTGTGTGTGTGTGCATGTGTGCGTGCGTGCGTGATTTTCTATCACTTAGTGTTGTGAAGTGAGTATTTCAAGGAAAAGATTATTCAAGATTGTGAATGTGAGTCAACAGAGTGTTTACTTTTGGGGTGTCATAAAAACAGGGGGGGGAGGGAATATCACGTGTACACATTTGTTTGGCTTTTTGCCAGTCAAAGGGACTGCCAGTCTGAGACGTTGTGTTTTATCAATAACCATTGAACATTTCTAATACTTTCCCCTGCTACTTTTGTTGTGAGTTTCTAAAAGGGTAAAAGTATTACAAATGTGACCAGACTTGTTTTCTGATTAGTATGTGCCTGTCAATGTAGCATCATGGTGGCTTCCAGGAGGAGTGTGCAATCTTGAAGAGTTCCACGGAGGTGTAAGCATTTTGAGGAATATCGGTGATGATTTACACATCTGCATTTCAATACCTGTGTGCGCTAAATCATCCATTTTATTGCAAGAGAAAAAAGATGAACTTCTTTCTTCTCTTAACTGTGGTGAGACATTAGCATATATATATATATGTCATGAAGAATGGATGATATTTTTTTTATCCTAATCTCATGAACTTTATGTTCCCCTCATTTGACCTTGATGAGTGACTGGAGCTGTTGGAGGTGAAATGGCTGACCTGCAGCAGGTCAGAGGTCCTCTGTAATTCAGTAGTTAGTTTTGCTGTTAATGCTCGTACGTGTTTAGCAAGCATACATCTTATTGTGTTTCTGTTTAGTGGCTTACAGTGCTGTATTGCAGATAAGGTTTGAATCTCACCACTGTTTGTAGATCTGATCAAAGTAGCTAATTATGTGAATATAACAAAGTGTCCTTCATCTATATGCATGCTATTTTGATTGTAAGTGTGAAGTATAGGAACATGAATACTGTTGATGTGTGTTTTCTCACTAGGATGTTAATTTATCTCAGCAAAAAGTCAAAAGAAAAACTGAATCTTTCTGTCAAAACTATAAGAGCAATAACAAATGTAAACAGCATTGTTGCTGTTTGTGATAGATATTAAATCTTATTGGGTTCAATTTTTGATTTTGGTATATATAACATTTACAGATGTATGCCTTTCAATGGCCACAAATGG
Organism: Alviniconcha strummeri; assembly: GCA_963584105.1. Lineage (NCBI taxonomy): Eukaryota > Metazoa > Mollusca > Gastropoda > Provannidae > Alviniconcha > Alviniconcha strummeri. The sequence continues at coordinate 1,488,597 of OY757547.1, read as the reverse complement.
ATGAGCACTAAAGCATCAAAGTCAGTGGCAGGACTGCATGGGTAGCACTGCCCTTGTCTTTGCTACGACCCAAGTTTTCCTGTGCCACTTACATCATTTTCATTACAGAAGTTTGAAGTTTTTAGTAGTCTCAGGGAGGTCCCAGTTGGCCAGACAGAGGGTGCATGTTGCAACCAGTCCTCAAAAAATGGTAGTAAATTTCCTGTCACTGGTGCGGTTTGAATATCTTGTGTATATTAATAATGATAATAATAATGGGATTGGTACAGCACCCATCTACCTCACATGGTGGGTAGACAGGGCTGTGAAAAAAGACAGTTGCAAGTAGTTATTGAAGAGATGAGTGTGGAGGATAGTTTTGAAAGATAGTGAAGGTGTGTGCATATACACACTACCTAGATGCCTGTTTCTTCAGTGCTTGTGTATGTTTGTGTAAACACTGCTTGGGTGTCTGTTTCTTCAGTGCTTGTGTATGTTTGTGTAAACACTGCTTGGGTGTCTGTTTCTTCAGTGCTTGTGTATGTTTGTGTAAACACTGCTTGGGTGTCTGTTTCTCCAGTGCTTGTGTATGTTTGTGTAAACACTGCTTGGGTGTCTGTTTCTTCAGTGCTTGTGTATGTTTGTGTAAACACTGCTTGGGTGTCTGTTTCTTCAGTGCTTGTGTATGTTTGTGTAAACACTGCTTGGGTGTCTGTTTCTCCAGTGCTTGTGTATGTTTGTGTAAACACTGCTTGGGTGTCTGTTTCTTCAGTGCTTGTGTATGTTTGTGTAAACACTGCTTGGGTGTCTGTTTCTTCAGTGCTTGTGTATGTTTGTGTAAACACTGCTTGGGTGTCTGTTTCTTCAGTGCTTGTGTATGTTTGTGTAAACACTGCTTGGGTGTCTGTTTCTTCAGTGCTTGTGTATGTTTGTGTAAACACTGCTTGGGTGTCTGTTTCTTCAGTGCTTGTGTATGTTTGTGTAAACACTGCTTGGGTGTCTGTTTCTTCAGTGCTTGTGTATGTTTGTGTAAACACTGCTTGGGTGTCTGTTTCTCCAGTGCTTGTGTATGTTTGTGTAAACACTGCTTGGGTGTCTGTTTCTTCAGTGCTTGTGTATGTTTGTGTAAACACTGCTTGGGTGTCTGTTTCTTCAGTGCTTGTGTATGTTTGTGTAAACACTGCTTGGGTGTCTGTTTCTCCAGTGCTTGTGTATGTTTGTGTAAACACTGCTTGGGTGTCTGTTTCTCCAGTGCTTTATTTCTTTGTGTAAACACTGAGGTATTTATGTCTCCAGCGTTGATTTATGTCTCCAGCGTTGATTTAGGTCTCCAGCATTGATTTAGGTCTCCAGCGTTGATTTAGGTCTCCAGCGTTGATTTAGGTCTCCAGCGTTGATTTAGGTCTCCAGCGTTGATTTATGTCTCCAGCGTTGATTTAGGTCTCCAGCATTGATTTAGGTCTCCAGCGTTGATTTAGGTCTCCAGCGTTGATTTAGGTCTCCAGCGTTGATTTAGGTCTCCAGCGTTGATTTAGGTCTCCAGCGTTGATTTAGGTCTCCAGCGTTGCTATCTGTGTAGACACGGTTTACATGTCTGTATCTCGAATGCTCCTGTGTGTTTGTGTAGACATTAATTTTATTGGGCATTCATTTCTGCAGTGTTGCTATCTGTCTGTGTGGACACAGTTTAGCTGTTTATTTTCATGGTGCTTCTGTTTGTGTGAACACTACTTAGTATTCATTTCTCCAGTGCTCCTGTCTTTTTGTGTAAATGCCATTTGTAGATGTATATTTCTGCAGTGCTTTGTTTGTTTGTTTTGTGTGTGTGTGTGTGTGTGTGTGTGTGTGTGTGTGTGTGTGTGTGTGTGTGTGTGTGTGTGTAGGCACTGCTTAGCTCCAATGAGATACAGTTGAACAAGTTAGGCTAAGTGGGATGCAATCAAAAAGCCTTAGGTCAAGTGGGATCAAGTCAGGCAGACATAGAATAAGCAAACATCTGAAACAAGACTGACTGCTCACATTCTAAAATGAAATCCAAGCCCATGAAAGGTTCAAAAGAACATTATTAGGACAAAGCACAACATGTGAATTGTCAGGGTAGTCCCCTTTATCAAGCTACAAAATGACACTCAAACAACAGTTAAATGCTGAAAAACGATGAAAAATGAGATGGAGAGCTAAACCACTTATCTGTTTTTGTCTTAAATGGTTTTGCTGTCCATCTCAAAACAAATAAGTGGTTTTTCTCTCTATCTCCTTTTTCATCATTTTTCACAGTTTGACCTGTTCTTTTGTAGCTTTATAAAAGGGATTACCCAGGAAATTTGCATGTTTTTGTTGTGTTTTTTTTTAAATTAACAGCACTCTTTTGAACCACTTCATGTGTTTGGATCACACAGATCCAGCAGGTTCTGGTTGTGCGGCATTAAATTGAGCAGGGTTAGGTTCAGTGGGTTTAGGTGGAGTAGAATTAGGTTGGGTGGGTTTGGGTTGAGTAGAATTAGGTTGAGTGTGTTTGGGTCGAGTAGAATCAGCTTGAGTGCATTTGGGTTGAGTAGAATCAGGTTGAGTGGGTTTGGGTTGAGTAGTATCAGGTTGAGTGGATTTAGGTCAAGCATAATTAGGGTGAGTGGGTTTGGGTTGAGTAGAATCAGGTTGAGTGGGTTTAGGTCGAGTTGAATCAGGTTGACTGGGTTTGGATTCTGCAGGTTTTGGTTGAGTGGGTTCAAGTCGAGCAGGATTAGGCCGAGAGGGTTAGGTCGAAAGCAGGCAGGTTCAAGTAGAGCCGAATTAATGGGTTAGTTGAGTGGGTTCAGGTCTAGTGGGGTCAGGTCAAGCGGAATAACGGTCCAGCGGGTTTAGGCCGAGTGGGTTTAGTGGGTTGCAGCCTGGGCTTCACCACGACAGCAGAAGGGTCCCGAGGCCGGGAGGTGTGGGTGGGGACTGCAGGCTGCTCCCTCCGCGTTCACACGGCCCGCGTCGGCATGCGTTATGGCCAGACCACCCGCTGTACAGCGTGTCAGATCTGCGTCAGCAGGCCCACCCTAGCAAAGTTAATGGGCAGCTTTGCTGTGTATCCTCCGCTTTTTCTTTTTCTTTTTATTTTTTATAGTGTGTATTGATGGATATTTTTACGTTGTCATTGTAAGTGTGGTGGTGGTTGCTTTTGACGAGTCGTGATTGGTAAAGTTGAATTGTATTAATACATGCTTTAAATATTCAGTGTACGACATTGCTTTTCTCTTTCTTCTAGAACTGTGTGTGTGTGTGTGTGTGTGTGTGTGTGTGTGTGTGTGTGTGTGTGTGTGTGAGAGAGAGAGAGAGAGAGAGAGAGAGAGAGAGAGAGAGAGAGAGAATTCGAACTCGAAAACTTCAATACTCAAGGATAGTAGCGTTAGGTCCGTTTGGACCTATCTAACAGCCAGTCCCTGCAATACTACAAACGCAGAAAAGCACGATTATACCACAAACGATATTATTGGTAAGAATAAGCAATTGATGAATGCAATTTTACAGAGTTCCTACAAATGTGAAAAACATCGGAAATAAAATTCTTTTATGGACATACATGTATACAACAATCACATTTTTAGGCAAACATGTGATTCAAACAAATCTGTCCAAATTTGACGAAAGGTTATTCTCAGCCATATATTTGTGCAGATTACGTTTGAAACAAGGAAGAGAAATACAAGATTTTATGCTTTGAGACAGGGAGTTCCAGACGGACGCTCCAGCGAAGGATATGCTAGTTTTAAACAAGTCACGTCTTGGCCTTGGCACGTAGAGGTTAATCCTGGAGCTGGTGTAGCGGGACTGTTGACTAATGAAGAGTTGTGCCAGGTAGTTTGGGGAATTATTGTTAAGAACTTTATGCGCAAATACTCCTTTATTGTAAGTGAGCTGTTGCGGTAGGTTTAAGGTTCGAGAGCACACATCTTTTGCTCTCTAGGAGGAAGGATCAGGAAGGGTTCATTTGCCTGCCCTTCGATGGAGGGAGTTCCATATTTTAAAGTGCACTTCGCCACAGCCATCCCACACTACTGGCGCGTAATCGATGTGAGGTTTTATGTGAGCCTTGTAGAAGATTTTTTTCTGGTGTCGATGTTGATGATATGTTGAGAGAGAGAGAGAGAGAGAGAGAGAGAGAGAGAGAGAGAGAGAGAGAGAGAGAGAGAGAGAGCCTTTATGCGTGCGCCGGCACGTGTCCCGCAGACATGAGGTTGAAGTGTCAGAGAAGTGAATTCTAGTGACACCCCCCGTGCTGCCGTGCATAGTGCAATACGTGCTGCACAGAACTAGTTTGTGTTGTGGTCAGTCGTGCGTAAAGTATGGCCCCAGGCAGGCAGGAAACAGGCCACTGCTAGGCTGCAAAAACATGGTGGCAGCTCTCTATCTGTCTGTCTCTGTCTGTCTGTCTGTCTGTCTCACACACACATATCACACCCACCCACCCACCCCACACACACACACGCGGGCCCGCGCGCGCGTAAATACACACACACACACACACACACACACACACACACACACACACACACACACACACACACACACACACACACACGCACACTGAAGAAAGAGAGATGGGCGGACAGAGGGGAGAGTGGAGAGGAAGGCACAGGAAGTGACAGTCACTTCAGCACAGGACCGGAAACGGAAGGCACACCATGTTAACTCAGACCGCACGACACCACTCACGGGTTCTGACGTCACGGGTACTACGGCCTGCGGGCTGGGACCTGGAGACAGACGCTGGCCTTGGCAAGACAGCAGTTCAGCCTTCGCCAAGGGCGGCTGACCTCCCCCCCCCCTCTCCCCCCCCCCCCCCCCACCCCACCCCACATCATTTTAATCATAGTCTGAACATGTCCACCACCCCGACACATCATTATAGCCATAGTCTAAACATGTCCACCACCCTAACACATCATTCTAGCCATAGTCTAAACATGTCCACCACCCCAACACCTCATTGTGACTATAGTCTGAACATGCCCCCACCCTACCCCCCACCCCAACACATCATTTTAGCCATAGTCTGAACATGTCGACCACCCCAACACACATCACACTAGCTATAGTCTGAACATGTCCACCACCCCAAAACACCACTGTAGCCATAGTCTAATCATGTCCACCACCGCCCAACACACACCACTGTAGCTACTGCTGCATGTCCACACACCGTCTCGTACACTACGCTCTTCTTCTGACACCCCGCATGCTGGAAATCCAACAATACAAACGCAAGACTCATGGCTTTCGCACCTTCTCTTGTTTTGGACCCCACATTTGGAATTCACTCCCACAAGACCTTTAGACACTTTTCAACCCCTGTCATCTTTTAAAGCCAAGCTGAAAACCTTCCTCTTCTCATAGTATTTCCATCCTAACTAATATCAGTACCCAGTTTCTGCTACAGTCAGTGTGTGTGTGTGTGTGTGTGTGTGTGTGTGGTGTGGTGTGTGTGTGTGTGTGTGTGTGTGTGTGTGTTGCAGTTTTTGTTTGTTTTTTAAATAATACTTTATGTAAATTGTTTTGGTAGGACTATGCTCTACATGTGTGTAGAATATGATATTTAGGTTAATATGTATCATGTGAGCGCTCAGGGCGTTGATGAGCGCATGATAAATGTACATTACTTATTACTATTAACAATGTCAACCACCCCAACACATCATTGTAACAATAGTCTAAACATGACCTCCACCCCAACACATCATTGTAACCATAGTCTGAACATGTCTAACACCCCTACACATTATTTTAGCCACATAATAAACGTGTCCACACCATTGTATTGTAAATGATTGTACACAGTATTGTAAATCATTGTCACTACAAACAGGAGCAAAGTAATTAGTAGTGATCACCTTTGAATCTCAGTAGTAATTAGCCATTAAAGCCGAGCAATAAGACATATTTCAACCGTGTTAGTTGCAACTTACTAATTATGTAGTAAAACTTACTAATTATTTACTACTTATGTAAAGTTTATGAGAACAATTACGTACAAATAACTACTATTATGTGCTGTTGGCGCTAGTATGCCGTTAGCTCTGTGACTCAAAGAAGAAATTTCCAATCATGTAGTCATAATTACAATTATCGGTAATATTTACAATTATGTGGTAATATTTGTGGACATACGAGAAATTACCGTTCGATTTATTTTATTTTATTTTTCTTGGCTAATTATCTGCAGTTGAGTAGTCCCACTGGTCGCCTGGTTTGATTTCTGTGTGTGAGCTTTCTCAGCGCTTTAAAAAAAAAAATGATTTATTTTAAATTTCTTTTTGACATAGGGGTGGGGGTCGTGTATATGGGTGAGTGCATGTTTGTATATGTGTTGGAGGGGAAATGGAGGTGGGTGGGTGAGTGAAAGTATGTCTGATACTGATAGTTATTTTAAGTGTGTAGAAAATATGTGACAGATTCTATCCAATGAGTTGGGAGTATTATCGTGCGAGTACACCTCATTTTATGTGTACGAATGTGTTAGTATTTGCGCGTTGCTTGTGCATTTGCATGTGTGAGATACAGATCAAGTGAAAATATGCGCATGAATGCAATACACATGTGTATGTTTGTTTTTCAGACTGCAGAGAAGTATATTCAGATAATTCTGATTTTTTTATATATTTGTTTTTGTTTTTGTCTGTTGTTGTTTCCGTGTAATTTACTGACAGATGTTGTTATCTTATAATGGTAAAATCAGTCTAATATCACAGTTGTTATAATCGTAAAATCAGTCTAATACGCAGTTGTGATCTTATAATCGTAAAATCAGTCTAATATCACAGTTGCTATCTTATAATCGTAAAATCATCTAATATCACAGTTGTGTATAGTCGTAAAATCAGTCTAATACCACAGTTGTTATCTTATAATCGTAAAATCAGTCTAATATTACTCATATGAAAAGATTTTTTTTTTTTTAAAGAAGAAGAACCTGCTCGAT
>OY757547.1:1477983-1481454 GCA_963584105.1 Alviniconcha strummeri | reverse complement strand
CCTTCACCCCATTTTTTTATCACTCTGCTCTTTATCCCGCCCCCCGCACCCCCCCACCCCCCTACCCCCATTTTTACCATTCCGCTCTTATCCCCCCACCCCATTTTTACCACTCTGCTGTTTATGTCCGACCCGCTTCCCCCTCCCTGTTTCTAATTCTTACTGTCTTGAGCCTTGCATTCTGTACGCTTACCTTCCTTCTAGTTGTTAGACCGGTTTTATTACCATACATATAACTGCTCCTTGGTTCGGTTTGTTTAAGCCAGGCAGACCGCAATCATTGCTAGTGCTAGGGCCTGTGGATAAGGACGATAAGAGTGCGCACGCTCACGGCGTCGGTGTCGACCAGGATGTGACACGTAACGTAGCCAGACTGAGGGGACTGCTCGCTTGGCTGCCTCCGTGACTCAACCAGGAAAAAACAACACACAACCCCAGATTTACTCTCGATACGACACACAGCCAGCCAAAGCTGATTTACTACCTGCTTCGGTGCTGAGCAAGAGACCACTGCAGGCACAGTGATCACCATCTGTCTAACATCACCTCGATGTGAACAGACATAAAATAAAACATTGATCAACATCTGTCGTGTTTGAAGTGCAGGCAAAGTGATCAACATCTGTGGTATTTGAAGTGACGACAGCAGGCAAAGTGATCAACATCTGTGGTATTTGAAGTGACGACTACATGCAAAGTGATCAACATCTGTGGTATTTGAAGTGACGACAGCAGGCAAAGTGATCAACATCTGTGGCGTTTGAAGTGATGACTGCCGGCAAAGTGATCAGCGTCTGTGACGTTTGAAGTGACGCCTGCATGCACTTTCTCTCCCCCTCCCTCTGCCTCTCTGCGGATGGCTGACGCCAGCGTGGAGCGTTTTTCTTCTCTGTTTATTCTCTCCCCTGTCTCAGCTGCACATTGGTAACACCAGGCAGTCAGCATTCAACAAGTTTCCATGGTAACGGTGTGCACCACAGCGCACGCAATCATTCTGTGTTCTGGACTTCCACCTGAGACATGAATCTGCTGCTGACAACCGCCCCTTCCTTCCTCTCAGTGTTTCTGGTAGTCATAGCAACAGCGGTGGTTGTGCTTGGCTTCACTCTGGTTCACAAACGTACCGCCATGGCTGCAAGAAAAGTGTGGCGGCAATATCTGCACTGCTGTTGTTCGGTGGTACGTAAGTTGTTCTGCTTAAAGGAGCCTTCCTGTCACTTCAGCTGTGTGCTGGTAAGTTGTTCTGCTTAAAGGAGCCTTCCTGTCACTTCAGCTGTGTGGTGGTAAGTTGTTCTGCTTAAAGGAGCATTCCTGTCATTTCGGCTGTGTGCTGGTAAGTTGTTCTGCTTAAAGGAGCCTTCCTGTCACTTCGGCTGTGTGGTGGTAAGTTGTCCTGCTTAAAGGAGCCTTCCTGTCACTTCGGCTGTGTGGTGGTAAGTCAGTTACAAGTTATTTTGCTCGGATCTGGCCTGCCTCTTACTGAAGCTAAAAATGAATTGTTCAATCATAACCTGATCTCAGTTTCTATCATTTTCGATACCTTCCTTCAGTTCTCAGCGTTTGTTGCACTCCATCGTTGTTGTTTTTTGGGTGTGTGTTTTGGTGTGTGTGTGTGTGTGTGTGTGTGTGTGTGTGTGTGTGTGTGTGTGTGTGTGAGTGTGTGTGTGCGTGTGCGTGTGTTTGTTTTGTTTTGTTTTGTTGTTCTTTTTTCAACTTTGTTGAATCTATTTTTAACCGGTAGGAAAGAAAAGGAGAGAATTCGAACTCGAAAACATTATTTTACAAGAGAGAAAGACAGACAGACAGACAGACAGACACAGAGAGAGTGAGTCCACGTGGTGATCAGAATTGTACCGACTGACTGTCCGGCGTGTGGACAACGGAAGTGTGAGTGGTCTTGGTGTAATTATATTATCCTTGTTCAACCTTTTTCCTTTCTCCTCGTTCTGCCCTTCCGTACTTTTCTTTCCACATTTGTATTACATAATTTAATGTCTCCCTGCCCCTCCCTCCCTCCCTCCTTTTCTTTGCTCACCCGGGTGACTGGGCGTAGAAGAAGGTTACTTCTTTCGCCAATTTAATGTCTCGACATTCTGCCCCCTTTCTTTATATATTTCTAGAAACAGTTTTAGGGTTAATCTTACGTATTCCTGCACCGCTCTTGCTGCCTTTGTAGGCAGTCTCCTGTCACGTTCCCCTTGCTGCCTTTGTAGGCAGTCTCCTGTCACGTCCCCCTTGCTGCCTTTGTAGGCAGTCTCCTGTCACGTCCCCCTTGCTGCCTTTGTAGGCAGTCTCCTGTCACGTCCCCCGCCCTGGCTGCCTTGTTTCCGACAACCTCCTTCAGTCCTTCCGTCTGCTCCTGTTTCTCGTGATCCTGTGCCCCCGCTAGGCTTCTTTTTTGTTGGAGACGGTCGCCTGCCACTCTCCATTCTTTCTTCTTCTCTGGAAGCTTCGTTGGAGACGGTTTACTGGCACTCTCTCGGCCATGCACTTCCCTTTTCCTTCTTCTTCGTTGGACAGTGTTCTGACACTCTCTCGGCCATGCATTTCTCTTCTTTTTTCCTTTTCCACGGAAGGCAGTCTCGTCAGTGTGTCCGCCAGTGTGTCCGCCAGTGTGTCCGTCAGTGTGTCCGCCAGTGTGTCCGCCAGTGTGTCCGCCAGTGTGTCCGCCAGTGTGTCCGTCAGTGTGTCCGCCAGTGTGTCCGCCAGCCCATGCACACCCACTGCCACACCAACCACTGGAAACATGACCGGCGTGTCAAAGCCGACTTTACATAATTATTTGCAGAGACAGAGACTTGAAGAGATGGGTAACGAAGTCATTCTTGAAGAAGAAATCCACTGGAGGGGACTCAGCTGATGTCTCTTGTGTCAACCGATGGGAACTGAAGAATGGCACTCCGTGGACTCAACTGACGGGACTTTGCTTCAGTGCCAAATGCGTAAACTCCCAAGTTTGTTGTTCCTCTTATTATTATTCCCCCCCCCCCTTTTTCTTTCCCCCATCTCTCTCTCTCTCCATGTTCTTTTTTCGTGTAAAGCATATGAGAATTTCAGAACAGACGTGTCGTGGTTTAACGGACCACACACGGCAGCAGTGGCTGATGTTTCTCACGTTATGTCAGCTGATGACGAGACGACTATTTGGGAAGTGTCCCGTTTTTTTTTTTTTTTTTTTTTTTTTTGTACAAAGTTTTGCAAAGGAGAAACGACATTGTAACTTCGCAAACTGACGCATGAAATACATGTGAATGCTGAATGCTGGATGAACTGGTCTGATGTAGTATTGTCTATCTCATTGACTAACCGATGGAATTAGCGAGTGTGTGGAGATTCACTAACCTGACGTGTTCATGTATTGATTGATTCGTGGACTGAAGGACTAAGGGAGCAAATGCATAATCTGACTGATAGATACCCGGACTGCTGTAATTATTGGCTAATCATTAGACTGAATGTGTGAATGTACAA
>OY757547.1:1465483-1475483 GCA_963584105.1 Alviniconcha strummeri | reverse complement strand
CCGGACAAAGAGCACGGTGCGAATGACGATGTAAAGGGACGTCAACAGTCCTTCCTTGCACTTTATACAGCATGGTTCCCACCCTTGCCGTCTGTCTACAATACTTTCATTTTAGTTGTTGTTCTTCTTCTTTTTTCTTTTCTTCTTTTTTATCGCCCCCTCTTATTATTTTTTTTAAAATTCCCCCCTCTCTCTCTTATTAATGCAGTTGCCGAATACGAAATGAATCAGCGAGCTATGGAAGGACGAGCGAAAAATGAACGAATGAGTATTATATTTTTTGTATGTATTGCAGTGTCATTTGTTTTTTAAGCATCCTTTTCGGATGTCTCATGAGTTTTTCAACTGTTTCCCCCCTTGAAATGAACCATGGGTTTAATAGGTATAAAAGTATAAAAGGACTATCATGTTTTTCTGTCTAAGTGCGGACAAAGAAGAACACCTAACGATTCATACTGACGTCCGAACAATTAATGAGGATAAACTCGAAATTAAGGTCCATCTTGGCGTAATTTCGTTTTAATTGGAATTGCATATTCAAACAATGGTGTCGACAACCGTTGACAAGGAACAGAATTAATGTTCACATTGAGTGTTAAAAGCTGTAGATAAGCTGGAAGATAACAGAATTAATGTTCACATTGAGTGTTAAAAGCTGTAGATAAGCTGGAAGATAACAGAATTAATGTTCACCTTCAGTGTACAGTCTAGAAGAGAACTGCAGAACATTGCAGCAGGCGTGCGAGGTGACAGAAGCATTCATCAGTGGAACGGAAAACAGACAAACAAACACACGAACAAACGAGCAAACAAAGAATAGAAACAACAAAAAACCCGAAACAAACAAAAACAAGAAATAACAAAACAATCCATTTTGTTCAGAGATTCTGAAATCAGCCATCACCTGTCACCTCTTCACAAGGACTAACAACAGATTTTTTAAATTTTATTAGCTACTATTATTATTCATAGCTTTTATATAGCGCTATTGTCTGCTCTCGAGCAGACTCACTGCACACATTGGCATGTGATTCTGAGTGAGTGACTGTATCCTTTTTAGCGCGTGTTATTAACATCCACGGGTGTACTGATAACGCTCTTTGGTTGCTGCTTGGCTGGTGCCACGTGAAATGCTGCCGTTTCGGCGCAAGTTCTGTGTACACCATTCAACCATGCACCAGTTTACAGTGTCACTTCATTCAAAGCCACATGGGTAGGGTGTATGTGTGTTTAGCTGTAACCTGCCACCTGCACTTTTGGCGGAATCTTTTACGTGCTGCTGCGGTAACACGGGGGGGGGGGGGGGGGGGGGGGGGGGGGCAGGGGAGTGGGGGGAACGGATACCGAAATAAGAGTCAGCACAGAAAGTTGACCCCGAAGAAGAAATTCTCCCGCCGCTCCTGCCGGGACTCAAACCGGAACCTTTCGATCACGAGTCCGACGCTCTAACCACTGAGCTATCCCCGCTCCCCTAGTAGTCCTGGCCATGCTAATACGGCAGTCTTGGCACACACCAAACTCGACAACAGTTCCGTTAAGTACCTTAACCATAATAACACAGGACTGAACAGAAAACGTGACCTTTTTCACGGTGGCATTTTGAAATAAATGCACACGGCAAAATAAGTGCATATGTTTCTGGTTATAGATAGATAGATAGATAGATAGATAGATAGATAGATAGATAGATAGATAGATAGATAGATATTACATTTCTGGACACAGTTTGGTTGGTTAGTTAAACCTGGTGATTGAGTATTGATCGTTTTTATGCACTGCTGTTCTGTGCTTCCGAGCAGTTTCAGTGTGTTCTAGTAGTGTGCGGTTCTCAATGAGTGAATGAATATAACATTAAACACACGATTTTGATAGTCTACCGAAGTGGTATATTTACGGCGTAGTTTGGTTGTTATATGCATGGTGCTTCGTGAAACCTCTGCCGTCTCGGCGCACGTTCTATGTACACCATGCAACCGTGCACCAGTCTAAAGTGTCACTCCATTCAAAGCCACTTGCGTAGGGTGGATGTCTGTTTAGCTGTAACCTGCCACTGCACTTTTGGCAGAATGACCGGGATCTTTTACGTGTTACTGCAGTAACGTGGGGGTGGAACAGATACCGAAATAAGTGTCGCACAGAAAGCTGACTACGGTTGGTGGGCATGCAGTTTCAGTGCCAGTTTCCGGTCGCTGTAGACTCTGCCAAGTACAGAAACGTTGAAATGCCAAAGATATCCACAACAGAGATCGTCTACAGCGTTGGTCCGTGATTCAGCAAGTCAAGTTACATCACGATCTCAAAAAGTCAATGATCTGTTAAATGATTTGTTGAATCGTCGACTTTTTGCAATCGTTAACTGACTTCAGTCTGCTCTAGTCTGGAGAAATAGCACAGAAAAGAATACAGTTATAAATGATTATTAACTGATACGCACAGAACGCTGTAGTCTAGGCAACTCTGGAAGCGTAAAATACGACTGAAGCAGACCGACCTCCCCCTCCCCCCTTCCCTCCAAAGTGCACACCGTTTATAATCGATGAGGCATGTTGTCACAGCCCCCTTCACCCCAAGAGCAAAGCCGCGTGCTGGCCGGTCGACATAGCGCAGCTCTTTACACAAGGTAAACAACTCGCTTTTCCCACGGCACTACAGAAGAGAAAGAGATTGTCTCCCTTCGGCTCCTGTTCTCCCCGAAGACCAGAACTTGCTTGGCCACGTGACCTCTGCTCCGCCAACTGCGTCCCACTTCAGCTACGTCACGCCTGTCTGCTGCTGTCCCCAGTCGTTGATGAGTTGATGCTTAATGTCCTCAGATGTCATTTGACATATTAGGGACAAGCTGTGACCAATGCCGAAGCACGGTTCAATAAAATCCACATACGTAAGGTGTATGCGTGTTTAGCTGTAACCTGCCACCTGCACTTTTTGGCAGAATGACCGGGATTTTTTACGTGCTACTGCGGTAACACGGGGGTGGAACGGTTACCGAAATAAGAGTCAGCACAGAAAGTCGACCCTGGAGAAGAAAATTCTCCCGCCGTTCCAGCAGGGATTCGAACCCGCGACCTTTCAATCACGAGTCCGGTGCTCTAACCACTGAGCTATCCCCGCCCCCCCAAACCCCAGTCGTCACCTCTCTTCCCTTCTTATTTAGTGACCGTTATTGACACTGTGATAACCTTTGCCGTTACGCTTCATTTGACTTCTTTCAGTTCGTACTGTTTTAGCATAATTTTCTCTCTTTTTCTGTTTGAAAACTGACTTGTCACTTTAATATAAAATTCTCACAAAAGAGCGAATAGATCATCTACAAAGCAGACACGATTATACGAAGTCCTTCAAAAAGAAAATGTTCTTACGGTAAGCTTGAAAGACAACAACAAAGCGCATTAACAAAGTAAACATTACCTAGTAACTACTATGCGGAAAACTTCAGAAAAATAAAAAGAGGAAGAAGCAGCAAAAGCACAAGTTCAACAGCAACAACAACAACAACAGCTCGGTGAGGGTGGGGATGGGGGTGGGAGTACAAGGGCGGGGTAGGGGGGTAGGGAGGAGGTACAAGGGCGGGGTGAGGGAGAGGGACAAAGAGGAAGTCTCACTCCGAGCCCCGCTTTTCGGCACCCTTGCTCCAGCCCCTGCTGTAACTGGTTACGATTTGAACAGAAGCGACACGCCTCATCTCCACGCATCTGTCTTCGCCTGTGGAAGCAGTATAGTATCGGCATGCCCCCGCCCCTCCCCCCCCCCCCGCATCCCCCTCCCCCACCAACGGGGGGTGTGTGTGGGGGGGGTGTCTCTCTCGATTCTAACGATTTTGGGTTTCATTCGTGCTGGCGTAAGCTGTGTGAATGGTTATAAATGCAGCCCGGTATTATTACACTTTACTGCCGTTTGAACATCAACCAAACATATTCAGAGACGCATAGTGTATCCAGTGATAGCAGCACCGGTGGGAGGAAGGAGACCCATGGTGTAACCAGTGATGGCAGCGGTGGGAGGAAGGAGACCCATGGTGTAACCAGTGATGGCAGCGGTGGGAGGAAGGAGACCCATGGTGTAACCAGTGATGGCAACAGTTGGAGAAGGAAACTTTATAGTGTAACCAGTGATGGCAGCGGTGGGGGGGGGGGGGGGGGAGACTCATGGTGTAACCAGTGATGGCAGCGGTGGGAGGAAGGATGCCGTACGTACATTGACGCTGGGAGTGTGAGAAGAGGAATGTTGGACAGGTTTGGAGGGGTCTGACCAAGGCCTGCCGGCCGTCCTGGCGGTGATCTTGCCGTTGCAGCCGGCGGGGAAGGCGGGGGAGGGGAAGGAGGGGGAGGGGAAGAAGGGGGAGGGGAAGAAGGGGGAGGAGGGGGAATCAACAGAAGGGCCTGCCGGCCGTCCTGGCGGTGATCTTGCCGTTGCAGCAGAGGCTGAAGACGAAATCGAAGGGCAGCGGACCGCAGCAGGCGGGTCTCAGCCCCTGGCGTTTGTGCAGCTGGTTGTGGCAGCAGATGTGCTCCCTCGGGTTGTAGCCGCGGCCCCCGCACGCCACTGCAGCACACGACACGGAACAGCATCAGGTTGTAGCATACAATAATAAACAACATCAGGTTGTAGCATACAATAATAAACAACATCAGGTTGTAGCATACAACACTGAACAACATCAGGTTGTAGCATACAATACGGAACAACATCAGGTTGTAGCATACAATAATAAACAACATCAGGTTGGAGCATACAACACTGAACAACATCAGGTTGGAGCATACAATACGGAACAACATCAGGTTGTAGCATACAAGAATACGTTGTAGTATACAACACTAAGCAGCATCAGGTTGTAGCATACAACACTGAACAATATCATGTTGTACCATACAACACTGAACAATTCCCATGTTGTAGCGTACAACGCAGAACAACATCAGGTTTTAGCATACAACGCGGAACATCATGTTTAGCACACAACACTTAACAACATCATATTGTAGCATACAACACTTAACATCACGTTGTAGCATACAACACTGAACAGCATAATGTTGTAGGATACAACCCTGAACAATGTATTGCAGCATACAACACTGAACAACATAATGTTGTAGCATGCAACATAGCATGTAGCATCATGCTGTGACAGACAATTCGAAAAACATGCTGCCCAAAATCAACACTAAATATAATCGTTTTGTCGCATAATTTATAAGACCGAATTCAGACAACATAGCACAACATCATGTTGATAGCAGTCAACTCGAAGACAAAATGTTGTCTCAGACAACATAGCACAACATGTCGTTGGGCCATGTACTGTAGACCGATCCTTAGCCGACAGAGTGAAACTGGTGCCTTTGAGCTCCTTTTTAACCTTCCCACCCACCCCCCGAGTAAAAAGGGAGAAGGGGGCGGGGGTGGGGGGTGGGGGATAGAAGAAGAAGAAACCCTCAGAAACCCTGGGTCACTCCAGTGACGATGAGAACAACCACTCTACGAGTCGTGTTTCGGAGATCGTCAAGTACAAAAGAGAGTCTGTCTCACTCCCGCAAGGGGGAGGAGAAGGAGGCGGGAGGAGGGGGAGGAGGGGAGTGGGAGGGAGGAGGGGGAGGAGAAGGAGTCGTGGACGGGGATAGCTCAGTGGTTAGAGCGCCGGACTCGAGACTGAAAGGTCCCGGGTTCAAATCCCTGTAGGAGCGGCGGGAGAATTTTCTTCTCCTGGGTCGACTTTCTGTGCTGACTCTAATTTCGGTATCCGTTCCACCCCCGTGTTACCGCAGTAGCACGTAAAAGATCCCGGTCATTCTGCCAAAAGCGCAGGTGGCAGGTTACAGCTAAACACGCATACACCTTACGTATGTGGCTTTGCATGAAGTGACATGGTGCATGTTGTATGGCGTACACAGAACTTGCGCCGAGATGGCTGCAGTTTCATGTGGCACCAGCCATGCCAGCGCTTAAGTACACCACTTCGGTGGATATTCAAAAAACGCGCTATAAAAAGCTTGTCACTCATGTAGAACCACAGGCGAGCGCAGTGAGTCTGCTCAAGAGAGCGGAGAATAGCGCTATATAAGTGATCATCAATCAATCAATCAAAAGGAGGCGGGAGGAGGGGGAGGAGAAGGAGGGAGGAGGAGGGGGAGGAGGGGAGTGGGAGGGAGGAGGAAGGAGGGGGAGGAGAAGAGGGGGAATAGGAGGAGGGAAAAGCACGAGCCTGCTCCTGTCTCCGCTCTACTAACTGGTAATTCTTTTTCCAATGTTGCTTAACGTCCACAGAGACCCTGGGGACGGGCCAAGTGATCGGTGGTGGATGCACGGTGCCAAAGACGTAAGCCACTCACCCGTGTCCGCCCTTCCCGTCTGTCGGCCCTCCCAGGGGCTTTGTCGGGGTCTGGGCCTCGGGGTCCACCTGGTCCACGGGGTGGGGCCGGGCCCGCCGCCGACACTGCCCTTGTGCATCTCGTTGCGGTTGTGCACGCCGCTCTTGCGCCCTCGGCCCTCCGCGTGCTGTTGGCGACGGTGCGAGGGGGGCGCTCCTCTCTCCGCCGCCGACCGCTGCGTCGACTTCGCCGCCAGAGGCTTGATGTCCATATGCGCTTGCTGGAGCTGCTGCAGCTGCAGCTTCTGCATCATCTGCTGGCGGTGCTCTTGCTGCTGGATGATGAAGGGGTTTTCCTGCTGCTGCCGCTGGGCCCAGCCGACCACCATCAGCACCAGCAGGACGGGGAGCGGGCGGTACCAAAGTGACGTCACACCCATCCTCACTTAGCAAATTCCCGTCGCTGTTCTAACCGACGGAACAAGCCGCGAGCAGACACCTTGGTGTCTTCAACCCGTGTCCAAGTCGCGGGGTCTCTGCTCACAAGACGGTCACGCGCCACTGCAACGTTCTCCCAAGGGCTACCCGGTGGGCCGTGGGCTGACCACAGCGAACAGGAAGCACTTCTAACTGGCCCTGGAAATCGGACACGGTGTATATCAAAACCCTCCTCCCTGAGTTGAAATACCAGAAGCGACAGCTCTACGTTTACAGATCGTTGGCTGTGCACAAGGTTCCTTTTGTCAACACTGACTTTTGTCTCTCACACGTAGGAGAGCAGCGCTGCCGGACTCTGGCTTGACGTCACTTCCCCGTGACGTCACTTTCTGGTCAGAAGGCTTCAGCTTCTTTGGCTGCTAGACGTGCTTTCGGCGTGGGTCTGAAACAAATTATGCCTTCACAGCTAGACATGCGTTCGGTGTGGGTCTGAAACAAATTATGCCTTCACAGCTAGACATGCGTTCGGTGTGGGTCTGAAGGAGAAAAAAAGAAGAAAAGAAAAACGAAAAGAAAACGACACCTTCACAGCTAGACGTGCGCTCGGCGTGGGTCTGAAACAAAAGCCTTCACAGCGAGACGTGCGCTCGGCGTGGGTCTGAAACAAAAGCCTTCACAGCGAAACGTGCGCTCGGCGTGGGTCTGAAACAAAAGCCTTCACAGCGAGACGTGCGCTCGGCGTGGGTCTGAAACAAAAGCCTTCGGGACGAAGGGGCGAAAGTCACGAACCGACCTGCATGCTAATGTATAGACGATATGTAAACTTGATTGTCTGAGTGTCTTAGTTCGCGTATAGCCTACTGCAAATCGCTGTTAGCCTATTGCAACTCGTAGTTTGTTATTTTGAGTGTCTCTGGACACTTTACTTTCTGACGCTCCGATAACTACTCTGTTATTGTCTTTTGACATGGTTTCATCAATAAAATTAAACCAGTTTTCTGTTTATCTGGTGTTGTTGTCGTTTTTTGGTTTTTGTTGTTGTTGTTGTTGTTGTTGTTGTTTTTTACTGCTCTGGTGAACAATTGTTCTCATGCTATAATTCTGGGCAGGCCATATGCGACAGTTTTATTCCTGTTATTGGAGCGAAAGCCCAATACATTTGCAGATCTCTGCTAAAACAAAACAAACGCACTGGAAAGAACTTTGCCATATTCTTGCACTATCCTTCCAAAATGTGTAAAACCATTCAAGTGTGTAAAACCACTCTGATTAGTTATGACTAAAATGTGTTATGCTCTGCATTTTCTTGTGCATTTGTCATTCATAAAAATGACCGAGTAAAGTTAGAAACTGCAGTTTATAAATATTACGTCAACAGTTTGCGTAGAACACAACCTAATCAAATAAACTCTGTCTGTCTGTGTGTGTCTGTCTGTCTGTGTATGTCTCTGTCTCTGTCTCTGTCTCTCTGTCTCTGTCTCTGTCTCTCTGTCTCTCTGTCTCTCTGTCTCTCTCTCTCTCTCTCTCTCTCTCTCTCTCTCTCTCTCTCTCTCTCGCTCGCTCGCTCGCTCGCTCTGTTGCGCTGTAGTTGTTTTTTGTCTTACCTGAGGGACTGCAGCCCGTCGCCCTGAGATTAGGGGTGGAGGTGGGGGGGGGGGGGGTCGCACCTGGATTCCAACCTACAACTTCTTGACTGCCAACCCATTGCCTGCACCCTTAGGAGCCTACGCCACCATTTTGCCGTTACGGTTTTCGTGGAGATCGTCAACTCCTTAAGCCCCTTCTTTACTGGGTGAAGGTTTGTTTGCAGAACATACTTCGGACAGTTCGACGAACTATGATTCGTTTTTTAATTAACTTTTACTTCGCCGAACATGTTTCGGACAGTCCAAACTTTACTTCGTTCTCAACTGGCTTGTAATGAGATGCAAGCTTCGGCCCGAACTTGTGGCAGACGCGCAGCAGACAGCATGATCGAAAATGTAGGCTAAAGTCAATATACAATCATCATCCCTCACAGAGTAATTCAACTAACTACTATCTCATTCTGGGTCTCCGAGACAAGACTGCGCCTCCCACAAGTCAACAAATAAACAAATTCCCTCCGAAGCGAGTGAAGAACCAGCGACACCGTCATCCAATTTTATTTTTGTTTTTTCTTCATCCACAGGAGAGCTCTGCTCTAGCCAATCAGAGGCAATGATCATCCAATAGGGCGAATGTTCCCAGAACATGTTGAGCGAAGCTTTTTGGACCCCGAATATAGCTTCGACGAATACTTCCAACTAGGTTCGCGAAGAAAAGTTGGCCCAATTAAGAACCAACTAGCTTCGCCGAATACTTCCAACTAGGTTCGCGAAGAAACATTCGCCCAATTAAGAACGGGCTTTAGACTCTGTGTCCACGCTTGTCATTGCCCCGATGCTCCTGCTTTTTAGTGATTTCTTTCTTTATGTAATTACTTAATAATCTGCTTGGTTGATTTCTTTAATTTTGGTTGGTGTTAATTGCTCGACTGGTAGAATCAGAAAACATCAAATATATATCAGCTTTTCACTTTTAAGTAATGTTCAAACAAATAACGGCGAGAGGAGTTTCAGCGAAGCCGAAAAAAATAAAATGCGAATGCACATTATTATGTTCACTGGTGTAAAAGGATCTGAAACGAGCTTTGGAGCATGTCTGTGTTGCTGTCTATTGATCTGGAGCAGTTGGTTTCTACGCGTGTTGAAGGGTTGATTGAGTGTCAGTAATCGCTCAGCCAAAATAACAGCATCACGATCTCAACGCCAAGTCGGCTGTGCACGAACATCGTTTTTATCGCCATTGCTTTCGTTACTTTAGACGCGGCCTCATATAATAATTATACACTGTACAATTTCTGATTTTAGTCATTTTCATGAGAGACAAATTCACAAGAAAAGGTAGAGCATGACACTTTGTGGACAAATTACGAAAAAAATCAACTTTGAATAGTTTTATACAAGACGATGGCAAACCAGTGTCTGACACCTGTACATAATTATACTATGGACAAAGCAGGAAGAAAAAATTCAGACAAGAGCTAAACCGGTCCCTAATAAGCCTTATGGTTTCTGTGGACCGTAAGCACCATGTTTACAAGAGCTAAGCGGAAATGCGTTATTTCTCACCTTTTCTGTGTGCTGGTTACGAACTGTCACCATGTTTTGCAGACTTGTTGAGCAGAAAGGGATGCCTCAGTCACAGCGAAACCTCCCCCGTAACTCTCAG
>OY757547.1:1437741-1460283 GCA_963584105.1 Alviniconcha strummeri | reverse complement strand
GTATTGTGACGTTGGGGAGTTAGTGTGGGAAAGGGTGGTAGGGATTACGTCAGCGACCATTAGGGAAGCGACAGCCATTTACTGTCTTATTTAAACCAAGAACTCAGTTCAGTATTGGTAATGAGGTGTCATTCACTCTCAAAATGAAGCTGCTATGTGCCGGATTAAAAAATATATAAAAAAAATATAACCAAAACGAGTAAACTAAAGGATCTGATGAAAGTATTACAGAAAACTGACCATTGCTTTGCTGCCCTGGGTCCTTTGAAGAAAAACCATTTAAAACATTATGTAACGGATTTACATTTTGTCACAGACTTCTTGGGGTATATTGGTCACCATTTGACACTCCCTTAATACTTCATTTACACACTGATCAACATTATTTATGTTCAGTGTTTTGTGCATGTGTTTTTCGGCCAGTTTTATGAACTAAATCAAAACATTAAAGAAGCAATGAATATGAGAAAGGAGAGGAGACTATTGCTTTAAAATAAAACCCAGGGGCCATTCAGATTTTTATGGTTAATGGTAATATATATACAAAATGTTAGCATTGAAAGTTTCGGACACAAGAAAGCTAGCATATAAACATTACTGCTCAGTGTGTTGTTGTTGTTGTTTGTTCCACTGCCTACTTTTACTCTGGCAATGTGCTATGCATTTACCAGGCCCAACACACTATGTCTATTCATTTTGCAGGCCCAACACACTATGTCTATTCATTTTGCAGGCCCAACACACTATGTCTATTCATTTTGCAGGCCCAACACACTACGTCTATTCATTTTGCAGGCCCAACACACTGTGTCTGTTCATTTTGCAGGCCCAGCACACTATGTCTGTTCATTTTGCAGGCCTAGGAATCCTGTTGACCCAGCAGGTCCAGGACACTATGTCTATTGACCCAGCAGGCCCAGGACATTATGTCTATTGACCCAGCAGGCCCAGGACATTTTCTATTGACCCAGCAGGCCCAGGACACTATATCCTATTGATCTAGCAGGCCCAGGACAGTACACTATGTCCGTTGCAGGACACTATGTCCTTTGCAGGCCCAGAACACTATGTCCTATTAACCCAGCATGTTCAAGACACCATGTGCTATTGACCTTAAGACAAAAAAACTAGAAATCGCGTCCGGATGACGGCAGATGAAAAGCAGCTGTTGACAGGGACAACTGAAACCGTTGAAAGGCGCCACCAAAAAGTCAGGAAAAGTCAAACCGAATCGTTTGGCGTAAACACTACAGACAACCCGCGCGCGCATATATGGCACGAGCAACCATCGTTACGTACATCTTGTTGATCGCCGATGAGCTCATGGGAAGAACGACGGAGCCGAAGCTGCCCACCAACATTCCTCTCTTGGACCTACCCAACACGTTCTCCGATTTCATGCATGAAAAGATTGCAAACATTCGCCGAGTGCTGGACTCATGTCCTGTTCCAGCATCTTTTGAACCATTTGCGGGCACCGGGTTGTGTACTTTCGCACCTGTTTCTGAGGATGTGATAAGAAAACTCATCAATGATGCACCACCAAAATGTTGTGCCCTTGATCACATACCTACTGCATTGCTCAAAACATGCTATGAGAACCTCGTTCCCGTCATCACCAAAATTGTAAACTACTCCCTGCTGTCAGGCTCCGTCCCCCAGTGCTTCAAGCAGGCATTGGTAAGACCTCTTTTGAAGAAGCCCAGTCTTGACCAGAATACGTTAAAGAACTACAGACCAGTTGTTAAAGAACTACAGACCAGTGTCCAATCTTTCGTTTCTGTCAAAGCTTCTGGAAAGAGTTGTGCTCTTACAGTTAACTGATCATGTCTCGAGGAACGACCTCCTTGAGAGGAATCAGTCTGCCTACCGCCAGAATCACAGTACTGAAACTGCACTTCTTCACATCACTAACTGCCTGCTTGAGAGCACTGATCAGGGACGTGTCTCCATTTTCTCCCTGTTGGACTTATCTGCTGCCTTCGACACAATTGACCATAACATTCTTCTAGAGAGACTGCATACGACTTTTGGAATCTCAGGTTCAGCCCTTCAGTGGCTTCCTTCATACATCCTGGACAGATTTCAGGTCGTTGTTGTAAACAGCATCTCATCCACCCCACAACGCCTGAACTTTGGGGTTCCTCAGGGATCAGTGTTGGGACCATTGCTCTTTGTTCTCTATACACAGCCCGTTACATGCATCGTCCGCCAGTCCGGTTCTGACCTCCACAAGTTTTCGGACGATACACAGCTTTTCAGTTCTTCCCTTCTCGCTGATTTTGGTACCCTTATCAAACAGACAGAGACGTGTGTCGAACATGTCAAGGCTTGGATGGATTCTAACAAACTCAAACTTAACGATGACAAAACTGAGGCACTGGTTGTCGGTACTCGCTCCAGAACAGGTGTCTGCTACAGTGAGCATCTCAACATTGGTGGTAGTCCGATTCCTTTTCAGCCCAAGGTTAAAAGTCTGGGAGTTGTCTTAGACTCTAGCCTCACCATGTCTCATCACATTAGCTCTGTCTGTCGCTCTGCCTACCTTGAACTGCGTAGAGTCAGTGCCATCCGCCCATTCCTGACTACAAGCGCGACCGCAAGCAGCAGCGGCAGTCCCTCCCCGGGCTAAGTGGCGATCTAACGTCACGCTCTGGCAGTGCTGTCGGCAAGGAAGAGTCGATCCTGGCATCCTAAAGCCCGTTCTTAATTGGGCCAATGTTTCTTCGCGAACCTAGTTGGAAGTATTCGGTGAACCTAGTTGGTTCTTAATTGGGCAAACTTTTCTTCGCGAACCTAGTTGGAAGTATTCGTCCAACTAGACCATGAGCCAGCCTATTCTCCCCCTTCCCCCCCCCCCCACCCGGGAATTTTACCACATGGTAATATCTGCGTACCTTGACCATCAAAGTACACAGTTCAGGTTGTCTGCAAGTGAGCTGTTGCTGTTTGTGTCTGTGGTGCTGGTTCTAATAAATGGAATTCAAAATTGTGATACCTTGTCTCTTAGTAACTCATTTATTACGACAAAAAAGGCAATTTCCGTATATTATTTTATAAAAAGGCGAGAACAGCAAATCCGTCAGCCCCACAATGCTAACTGTTGCCCACTGACATGTCTTTTTTGTGAAAAGACTCGAATCACAAGGAAACGACATGTTTAAAACATTATGACAAAAATGTATGACAAAAACAGCTGAGGATTCTGTCAAAGAAGCAGTCACAAGAAAACAAGATCCGCACATCCTTTTGAAGGTGCAAGATACTGACTCTACTGCTCGAGAAGCACATTGCCATGCCACCTGTCGGAGAGACTACATTCGAGAGGATGACAGACACCAGGAAGCCATCAAAGACACTAAAACTATTGAAGAGCAAGCTTCCAAGAAGACCATATATTTTCAGTACATCGTTCAGTATATTATGCGCAGAATCGTTTAGAGGTAAAGAGATCACCACGTTAAGGAAAAATTATGAAACTGGAACATTCCACGCATTTTCTCTGTAGAGGTAAATAAGTGATATATGTCAACAAAATGTGTCAACACACCTCATCCTTGTTGAACAGTTACAACGGCATTCCCTTTTACACTTTTAAAGAAGAAACCCCATTTATCATTTCACCATACAAAAAATAAATGTGTAGGTTTACAAACAAGCACATATTTGTTCCAGTTTCTAACAGCTACACATATATCGCCGTCCTCACCTTCATTCTAAACTAAGCTGACAGTGCTTATCTATGTAATCAAATACTATTTACACATGAAAGTAATGCTGTTTACAGGCCATCCAAGAGACATGTTCAGTTGGTGGGGGTTTTTTGTTTGGGGGGGGGGGGGGGGGGTTGGCGGGGGTTGTGTGTGTGTGTGTTTTTTGTTTTTTTTGTTTTTTGTGTGTGTGTGTGTGTGTGTGTGTGTGTGTGTGTGTGTGTGTGTGTGTGTGTGTGTGTGTGTTTTTGTTTGGGTGGGGCTGGGGGGGGGGGGGGGGGAGTTGAGCTTCTGTATCTACTGTTCCTGTCTACTTGATTGAATTCCTGAGGTTTACAAATCAACCCACCAGCTACACTCTTCTTCTCAAAGTTGGATCGTCAAACACACTTACATCTTTCAGATCTCATCTGTTTCGTCTGGATGGCTGAGCGTGTGTCTGCTCTTGGGCGATGTTGGTGACACTGACATGCATAAACAACACGACGCGGCCATGATGGAGATGAGAGCTTGTATTCATAACCTCACGTGACAAGGTCACAGTGCATAGGTTGCAACAATTACAACGAAAGTATTAGGTTATCTCCCTTGAACCCTTGTTGACTATTCAACACATCACCCTTTCAAGCTATCCTGTTGACTGTGTGTGTGCACATGCGAAAGTTTTGTTGTTTTGATTATGTTTTGGTTCTTTGCTTTGTAATGGACCTGTGTGCTCCAATTTGGAGAAATAGCATACAAAAGAGTACATTACTATTATTTATATACAGCTTTGCAGCCATCCACCTCCCTTCCTCCCCATATAACATGAAAGCTTAAACAGACTACTGAATCTTAAAGACCTTAGAAGACTTGTTATCTTCTTACTGAAGCACGTTTTAGTCCCAAGAACTACCCTTGTGGCCTGTTGTTATTTAGATATATTCAGGAGTGGATAAAACTGTGTAGCTCAAGAAAGGTCTCCAGAATGGTGCTGTTAGAAGAAAATATTAACACTGAGTAAGTGTGACTTACTTTATAGATGTGAAATGCACATGAATCAGGAGAAGAAACAACCAAGTCAAAATATCCATTTTCCATCAGGTATGTGGCACCTTGGCTATTTTTCAACTTACACAACCTGTTAATTTAGCTTTCCTAAAATGCTCTGTGCATGAAACTTCAGATTACCACCAAGTCCACAGGTTTTACTATCAATGCTAAAGCCAGTTGTGCTATAAACAGCTGTAACTTGGAAGTCTATAATCTAGGTGTAGGAAAGGAAATTAAAATATGAACAAACTGCTGTGATGGGGGAGGGGGGGGGGGTTGATGAAGAAAAATTGCAAAGATGAAAAATTGGTCATTAAAATTAAAAATGTTGCATGACAAACAAATGTAAGGTAAAACTTGTGCTTTTTCCTTACCTTCAGATACCTATCCTTCAATGCATTGTAGATGGCTTCACATGTTTCTGGTATGAGGCATGCCAAAGTTGCAACTGGTATCCGCAACAGAAAACAACAACAACATAGCGTGGTAGGGACCACGTGCACTCAGAAGATGACTTATAATAATAATAATAGGTAACTTATAGAGCATTGAAGACTCATTTGAAGGCATGGGCTACAGGAGCTGTGATTAAGAGCAAAAGAGAGTTCCAGATTTGTGCAGCAGAAAAGCTAGCACTCACTGGTCAAATTACTGTTTAAAAAGGTAAGTTTTAAGGCTAATTTTGAAGGCAGTGAGGGAAGGGCTGTGACAGAGAGCAAAAGGGAGAGAATTCCAGATGCGGAAACAGAGAAGCAAAAGGCACGACCACCATGCTGTTTTCTTTCAAACAAGGGGATGCGAAAGATTCTGTCATCCGAAGAAGAGCGCAGAGACCTAGAAGGGCTGTAGGTGTGGACAAGTTCAGCCAAATACAGAGCGGCAGTGCCAGTGAGGATTTGATAGCAGATAACACAACTGATCTTTACATGCCTTTGCTTTGCAGTCGAATGGGCAGGGGTTGGGGGAATCTGTTACTCATGGGGGATGGGGATTCAATCACTCACATACATGTACACCTTTTTCTCTGTCTCTGTTTACATAGTCAGAAAGGAGCTGAAGGTCATTTTCTGTAATCAAAAACCATGTTCATACACAGGCATGCTAATGCATAGATTGGGGTGTTTTTTCCCCAGCGTTTTTATGAGTTATTTCAAACAAGTATCATTGTATGCACATGCCTTCAGCCAGTAACAGGCAGTTTTTCTTCTGGTGCGATGCTCTCTTTGAAATTGGTGCTGAGCTTGGAAATTGATGGCCCCACTATGCCACTATGTGTATCAGCTCATCAAATGTATCCCTATTCATTCGAATAAATTTGTGCACATACTTGGTGTCCTGAAATGGAAACAAATTACAAATGATCAAAAGTATCTCATTAATGATTAATCCACTGACGACTGTAAAAAGACACAACCAGTTAGTGCTATGCTTAAGTGCTGCTTCAAAAGGAGCAGGCTTTAATTGGAAGCATCTTGTAACTGTATTCCTAGTCTTGATAAAAACTAAAAACATTTTGTAAAGCGCTTAATACATCAGCCTAATTAATTGGGCCCTACACCAGAGAACTGCCACCCATAGTGCCATACTATACTAGTCACTAGAGTGTTACTGTTACCATACAGGTGTACACAAAACAAAGATAAATAATATGAATAGATCTATATTCTGCTACTGCTAGAAAATGTACAATAAGAAGAGCATGCATTAATTTGAAAACTTCAATAATAACCTAAACCCTTTGTGTCAAGGGTCGCGCTGCCTTTCAGACATTTGCGTCAACCGACGCGAAACACGTCAGTCATACGAAAAATGCGTAGCCTACAGCATACACCTTGGAATTAGTGCACAAAGCGAAATTGATTGAGCGCACGATCTATAAAGTGAGCAGACGAAAATAATAAAACGAAAGTCTATCCGTGCCCAAAAAAAAGTGGAAACGTTCAATAAATATGGCGTTCGTAAAGAGTGTGAATAGATCGGAACATAGTACGCGGCATGATGAGCAGACGATGTCGGCAAACCCGGTTCTTGTCTACCGCGGGATTTGGTAACGAGATAAGTTGAAATCGAGCCTGCCGCCATTTTCTCTCATTCGTATTTGATGTCAACGCGCGTTTTGTTTTCGGCTTCGTAGTCGTCTACATTTGAGTAAATCCTGATACACGCGGACAGTTAGACTAGGCACATTGGGTTGTTTCAGATTCCATGTTTGGGATCGTGTCCTCTGTCGACTGACCAGAAATTATCACTGATTTTTAGCAGGATACGCGATTTCTCGCTGGCCAACTGATACGGAGACCGATTATTCTTCCAGATATGGGTTCGTAAGGATTCGGTTCAAATAAATCATTGTCATTCTTCGGAAAACTATGCGAATTCTATTTACAGACACAGGGCGCTACCGACTATAACGCGCATAGATCAGAGATCGGGGGGAAGGGGTGGGGGGTATCGCCATACAAACCAAAATAACGGCAGCTTGCGCGTTTATTTCGTCACCCAGATTGCGCCCTTCATTGCCTGGACTTGTAGTGCCGGGGAGGAGTGCGAAGCTACGGCTGAGATCACACGGAGTTTGCAAATAGATGTAGTGTTGAGTGACACGGCAGCCACCAGTGAGCCGTAACTTGCTGAATCGGTGTTCGATCATTTTGCGTGTGGTGACGCGGCGATGCGGCCAAAATGCGTAAGCCACCTGAAAATGCAACATTTACGCAAAATATTTCAATGAGCGTGACCCCTGCCGGCCCAGCGCACAGGTTTTAACACCTTAGATAATTGGGGCCATAAAACTCCCACCCAATCAAAAGGGAAAAGGACAGGAAAGAAAAGATTAAAGGGTCATGGCCTGGAACATGTATACAATACACTCGGTTACATATATATATATATAATAGCCAATACATTTTAGATCAAAAATGTTGTAACTGTACATAGATCTGTTGCATTATGTTATTTATGGGCTGTGAATGACCACACGTGCCTCATCCTCTCTTGTCACGGCCCATGCAGTGAAAATGCACTTTAATACACATTCATTCACACAAACTATACACTATACAGCCACTGTATCAGTACAGTAACAACTAACATGCTCTGTGTCGAAAAATAAAAGTAAAATAAATAATTAATTAATTAGATCAGAGCAAAAAACAAAAAAAAACAAAAAAAGGAATTTAACCATGTGCACAATGACTACAAATTACAATGCCCCCAGTGGCACACTTTGCATGACCACGTGACAAGCCTGAGGACGGGAACTGGTTAGGAAAGGAAAAACAACAGAAACACAAAATAATTGCACTATGAATGAATGAAAATTTATATATAGCGCATAAAAAACTTCCACACAAAACCTTGCGTGTTCACAGCGCCAGATACACACAGTGCATACATGTAAGCTCTCGCAAGCTAAAACTACCAAAGGACATGCACTCATACCCACCCACCCCTTTCCAAAAGTGGAACTATGCATAACAGTTAAATGTAAAAATATATACAGAGTTACAAATAATGATAACAGAAAAAAAAAGAATCACACACACACACACACACACACACACACACACACACACACACACACACACACACACACACACACACACACACAGAGTAATTATGGCAACATCGACTCCACTTAACACACACACCAGCGCCGGCGCACGTACACAATCGCATTGACTATCATCCCTGGGTAAAGAAATGGGTTTTCAGCGAAGGTCTGAAAGACTGAATGGAGTCCTTCTCCTTGATGCTCTCGGGGAGGACATTCCAGAGGGAGGGAGCGACATATCTGAAGGCTCGCTGGCCGTACCGCTTTGTCTTGGAATCCCTGGGCCCGGGAACATCAAGGAGAGATCTAGATGCTGATCTGAGAAGGCGAGAAGGGTTGTGTTTTTGGAGAAGATCAGAGAGGTAGAGGGAGGTGTTATCATGAACTGACCGGTAAGTGGCAGAGAGAATTTTGTGGCGGATCCGTTTCTCGATAGGAAGCCAATGAAGCTGCCTAAGAATGGGAGTGATGTGATCTGTTTTTTTGCATTTCATGACAGTTCTTGCAGCAGCATTTTGCACTGCCTGTAGACGTTTAATCTGTTTTTGGGGCAGTCCCGAAAGAAGGCTATTGCAGTAGTCAAGCTTTGACAAAATCAGACAGACAGCAATGCTGCTTGCAGCTTTGTAGGTGATGTATGGACGGACTTTACTCAGAGATCTGATGTGGAAAAAACAAGATCTGACAACGGCTGAGACATGTTGTTCCATGGAAAGCTCCGCGTCCAAAGTTACTCCAAGTGTTTTCACCACGTTGGAGAACGGAATAGACGCTTCGCCATCTGAAAGGCACTCAACAGGGACAGTTTCTCTTCTAGATGATGGCCCACAGAGGAGTACTTCAGTTTTTTGCTCATTGAGTTTCAATTTGTTTTTCGTCATCCATATTTTTATCTGTCGACAGCACGACTCAACATTTCTCAACGCACTCAGCGCAGACTCAGGTTCAGTTGGTAGGCACGAGTACAGTTCGGAATCGTCGGCAAAAAAGTGATAGTCTATGCAGAACTTATCAATAAGGTCTGCCAACTGCCTAGTGTAAAGAGAAAAGAGAAGAGGACCGAGCACCGATCCCTGCGGAACGCCACAAAGAAGGGGCGTTTCTGCTGAAAGGGCATGTCCTACAAGGACTTGCTGTGATCTGCACGACAAGTATGATGAGAACCAATCAAGAGCGGAACCATCCAGGCCGATTTCTGCATGAAGTCTCTGGAGGAGCAACGTGTGATCAAGAGTGTCAAAGGCAGCTCTCAGATCCAGCAACACGAGAATAGCATTGTTTCCTCCATCAATCATTACCAACAAATCGTTAAGTATGCGAAGGAGGGCTGTCTCAGTGCTATGACCACGTCTGTATGCCGACTGAAACTTGACATGCAAACCGTTTGTGTCGAGGTGTGCCTGCAGCTGGTCGGCAACCGCTCTCTCAAGGATCTTGGACAAATAGGGTAGGTTGGACACCGGACGGTAGTTACCGAGGACCTCGGGGTCGAGATTTGGCTTTTTTATCAATGGTTTAACCACTGCTTTTTTGAAAGCAATTGGTACAGTGCCAGATGTGAGACTCAGATTGACTATTTTCTGAAACACAGGCAGAAGAACTCAGTGAATTCAAGAACGAGTTTGGTTGGAGCCGGGTCTACGGTCGCTGTGGTTGACTTTGACTCGCGAATGAGTTTCAGGATTTGGTCTTCGGAGAGAGCGTAAAAACTAGAGAGCAAGTCACTGGGGTGAACACTGGAAGCGAAGTTTTTTGTCGTGTCTAACGGATCGTCATTAAATTCTTTCCTAATCGTCTGGATTTTTTCTTGAAGGAATCGGGAAAACGATTTAGCAGCTTCTTGGGGTATCATGTCTGGCAGAGAATCGGACCTGTTCTCTCTGTTTAGCAGCGTGCTGAGAAGAGAAAACATTTTCTTCGAATCTGTTTCGGCGTCCTTTAATTTTGCATGGAAATGGGAGGCATCGGCCTGCTTAATGAGCTTTGTTACGTTGTTCCTTGCCTGTTTGAATATCTCAATGTGAACTACAAGGCCGGTTTTCCGTTTCTTTCGTTCCGCGCGCCCCCTGGCCTGCTTCGCCTTGATGACAGCCTCGTTTATCCAAGGGGAGCTGGGACGGTCGGGAACTACTTTCTCTTTTTCTGGTGCATGCTTGTTTAGGAGACCCAGAAGGGTCGCATTGTACAGATCAAGAAGGTCATCAACACCATCGGGAGAGCCTATCACAAGGGGGGACTGAGCGATATCAGCTCGGAACAGTGATCTGTCAATGCCTTTAACATTTCTGCATTTCACCACCTTGCGGGGAACTCGGGGCCTCGAGAGGTCGGTTCCGATCGTAAGCAAGAAGTGATCCGACATGTACAGGTTATCAACATTGACAGAAGTTACAAGCGTTCTCGCTCTACACAAAACAATGTCTAAAATGTGACCTTTTACATGCGTCGGCTCAGTGACAAACTGATCAAAGCCTAGCGGGTTGTACAATTGAACAAAACGCCGTGTATCCGGGTCGTTGGGCTTATCCATGTGGAAGTTAAAGTCACCAGCAACAAGCACGTTCTCGGCAGGAATGCTGTCATCAGAAAGATACATGCCAAATTCATCGATGAAATCACAAGTTGTAAGTTTGTTTCCGGCTGATGGAGGTGGGCGATATACACAACCAAGTCGTATAGTTTGTTTGCCTCTTGTTATGCACACTTCAATGTTCTCAAACGAGCTAAAAGAACGATGCTTGCATAATCGTACATTGAGATGTTGTCGGAAGATGAGAGCAACACCACCACCTCTTCCCGACACCCGCGGTCTGTGGAGGAAGGAGAATCCTGGTGGAGTCATCTCACCAATGCTGACGTCATCCCCCTCCTCCCTAAGCCAAGTCTCGGTGAGACACAGTACATCCAGGTCTCTCTCCACAATCATGTCGTTCACCTCCAGGGCCTTGTTGACAACCGACCTGGCGTTCCACACACCCACGATGACGTGCGTTGCTTTCCTTGTGCGGGGTGCTGAACTGCAGGTCGGTGAGAGCGGTGGAGACGAGGGGCTGCTGACGACAGGAGGCGAGCCGACAGTGAACGGGAGACAGGGACTGCAACCAGCGGAGACGTCACAAAGATGGTTCACTAGATGGTGGTCTGGTTGGTCACTGGGGAGGGGTGACACAGCGGTGGAGGGGTGGTCGCCTGGTTGACCACAGGGGAGCGGTGAGGTGGAGGGGTGGTCGCCTGGTTGACCACAGGGGAGGGGTGACACAGAGGTGGAGGGGTGGTCGCCTGGTTGACCACAGGGGAGCGGTGAGGTGGAGGGGTGGTCGCCTGGTTGACCACAGGGGAGGGGTGACAGAGGTGGAGGGGTGGTCGCCTGGTTGACCACAAGGGAGCGGTGAGGTGGAGGGGTGGTCGCCTGGTTGACCACAGGGGAGGGGTGACACAGAGGTGGAGGGGTGGTCGCCTGGTTGACCATAGGGGAGGGGTGACACAGTGGTGGAGGGGTGGTCGTTTGGTTGACCACTGGGGAGGGGTGACACAGAGGTGGAGGGGTGGTCGCCTGGTTGACCATAGGGGAGGGGTGACACAGTGGTGGAGGGTGGTCGCCTGGTTGACCACAGGGGAGGGTTGACACAATGGTGCAGGGTTGGTCGCCTGGTTGACCACAGGGGAGGGTTGACACAGTGGTGGAGGGGTGGTCGCCTGGTTGACCACAGGGGAGAGGTGATACAGTGGTGGAGGGGTGGTCGCCCGGTGGAGTGACGGCATGGTGTACCAGGCAGGGGGACAGGCAATGCCAGAGGCGATGCAGTCGTCCTGCCCGGGTCCCTCGTTTGGTTTTTGGACGACTGAGAATACCGAGGTCGTTGATGCGTTGAAACACAAGTGCGCATAGTTTGAACTTTGTGCCTTGAGTCACAAACTCATCGATTAATGTTACAAAAGCTGTCAAATCCATGTTTTTTTCAAAGTCAGGGTTTGAACTGGTGGACAAGTGAAGAAACACAGAAAGTCCGTGCACGTGTGAGAACTTGCTGACCAGGCCAGCGGCCACAGCGATAATAAACAAGAGTCGGTGAACACGAATCACGGAGAAAGCCTCTAGCACACAAACACTCTCAATTCAAAAATCCAAAAACAAAACTTTTCAAAACGAAATTGTCATCAAATTATGTACACAATCAACTAGATAACACCACCGCTGTAATCTACAGCAGAAGACGATCACGCCAGTATCAAACTTGAAACTTACAGAGAATGAAATCCAACAATAATGTACACAAATACTGAGAGCGCAAAAACAACGCAGCCGGCAGGCGCAAGACTCACTCACACTAGGAGCTTCATGAATTTGTCTTTGTCACATGTATGTTCACGAGTATGTTCACGGTCATTCTAACCACACTCCAAACTTTGTGGCATGCATTTTATCGCCAGTGTTACTGTTAGTACTTTTGAGCAATCCGTGGTGTCGCCATGTATGTGACCGCACATATTCACAAACAGCACAGTTCAAAGAACCAATGCCACAGGTGTTGTTCTTTTAATAGATTTGTTAAAATCTCTTATTGCCTGCTGGTCCCACATTTAGTCAAAAGATAAATGAAAAAGCACACGCACATTGGTACACACACACACACACACACACACACACACACACACACACACACACACACACACACACACACACATGTATTACTGTAATTACATGCACAGTGTGCACACGGTCACAGCGACTTGCTGCTGTGCCAGTTGCTGCAGCAGTGACTGGAAGGCACCATACTCATGTCTTCACAGGATGTACGGCAACGTTGCCTTCCTCTTCTGCTGTCGCACCGCCTCACGGAGGACAAGAACCAGCGCAAGCTCTTCCAAATCTTGGTCCGACATGCCTGCGGCCATTTTGGATCATGCGATTTGTGCACTTCCGCAAGTTCGGGCCGAAGGCTTGCACCTCGTTATTCGCCCAGTTAAGAAACGAAGTATAGTTCATCGAACTGTCCGAACCATGTTCGGCGAACTATTAGCTCAGTTAAGAAACGAAGTATAGTTCGTCGAACTGTCCGAACCATGTTCGGCGAACTATTAGCTCAGTTAAGAAACGAAGTAAAGTTCGACGAAAACCCCGAACTATGTTCGGCGAAGCAAATGTTCGCCCAATTAAGAACGGGCTTAACGGACAAAGTCCATCTCTCCGTGAAGGGCCTGTCGCTTCTCTTGCGCGACGTGCAGGCCTTTGTCTCGCCCAGCTGCCCACGGAGCGATAGTCCCAGCTGTGCCAGTGCCGTCAAGTCCGGACAACAGCTGCAACGTCCTGAGCAGCAGCCCGGCGAGCAGAAGCGCCACCAGCAAATCCAACAACAGGGACAGCTTTTCTAACAGCCCCGGCAATATGGACATCAGAATCGGCGTCATCGGCAATCTGAGCAGATGCAACGAGAACCTTAGGAGCGGCGGCAGCCACAGAGCCAAGAGCAACTTCGACAACACCCACGATGTCCGTCCACGATGTGTGTATGTGTGTGTGTGTGTGTGTGTGTGTGTGTGTGTGTGTGTGTGTGTGTGTGTGTGTGTGTGTGTGTGTGTGTGTGTGTGTGCGTGTGTACACCTTAAGTGGAGGAATGATGTCGTACCCCAGTGATTGGAGTTTAAATCCTCTCCTCACTTTCACTGCTGTAAGGTACTGCCGACGCAGCCCAGCGTTACCAGAATCTCTCTCTCTCTCTCTCTCTCTCTCTCTCTCTCTCTCTCTCTCTCTCTCTCTCTCTCTCCCTCTCTCTCTCTCTCTCTCTCTCTGTATATATATAAACGTTCTAACAAACAAACAAAATCAAGAAGTGTGTGTAACTTTAGTTCTGTCCAGTGTGCAGTGCAAGTAGCAAGGCTGACACAGTGGAGGAAGTAAGTAAGTTGGTGCTTTACGCCCAGTCAACCGGTACGGTTACACTCAGGGCGAACTGGCACAGTGGAGTAATCACCTACTTCAAAATATAAATATTGACGTTTTTGTTGTAGATGGAAAGATCAAAGCTGGTTGCGGTTACAAATGACAATTTGCGAAAGACGTTCGACCACACTGTCTACGTGACCATCGAGAGTACCTGGGGAAAATAATGACGACAGCTTGTTTGAGTGTACTAACCAGGTAAATCATGTGTTCGGTGACAATATATCTATCAGGCTGTTTGAGTGTACTAACTGGGCAAATGGTGTGTTCGGTGACAATAATATCTGTTAGACTGTTTCACTGGACTTCTTCCTTCAGGTGATGCTTAATGTCCTCAGATGTCAGTTGACATATTAGGACAAGCTGAGACCAATGCGTGAGCATGGTTCACTATAGCTTCACGTCCACGGAAACCAGGACGGCCACCTCGACTCTCACACAGCTCAGTCCTGAACTATGAATGTGTTCGGTGACAATATATCTGTCAGACTGTTTCACTGTACTAACCGGGTAAATGGTGTGTTCGGTGACAATATATCTGTCAGGCTGTTTCAGTGTACTAACCGGGTAGATGATGTGGTCGGTGACGATATCTCTGTCAGGCTGTTTCCGTCTACTACTGATGCTACAAAAACCCTCCTCTGTGCCTTTGTTTTGTCAAAACTTGACTACTGTAATTCTCTTCTATCAGGTTCTCCAAAACATCTTCTTGACAAACTCCAAAAGGTCCAAAATTCGGCAGCCAGACTTGTCTTCAAAGCTCTCAAGCACAAACACATCAAACCCCTCCTTCAGAAACTTCACTGGCTACCAGTAGTCTCAAGAATCCAGTATGAAGTTGCAACTCTGTGCTACAATTCTTTCACTGAAAGTTACCCAGTCTATCTTTCTGAACTCCTGACTGTCTACCGTCCATCCAGACAACTTCGCTCCATTTCTGACACCAGAACCTTCCGCATACCTTTCACAAAAACAAAGACCTTTGGACAACGAGCTTTTTCTTTCACGGGCCCGACAGAGTGGAACTCGTTACCGTATGATGTTCGTCACTCAGTGTCAACATCGTCTTTCAAGCAGGCCTTAAAAACTCATCTCTTCAAATCTGCATACAATTAATAACCCACCCACCCCCGCCACACCTGTGTGTGTGTGTGTGTGTGTGTGTGTGTGTGTGTGTGTGTGTGTGTGTGTGTGTGTGTGTGTGTGTGTGTGTGTGTGTGTGTGTGTGTGTGTGTGTGTGTGAGTGAGTGAGTGAGTGAGTGTGTGTGTGTGTGTGTGTGTGTGTGTGTGTGTGTGTGTGTGTGTGTGTGTGTGTGTGTGTGTGTGTGTGTGTGTGTGTGTGTGTGCAATATCCAGCTGTACTTTTTTGTATTTGCAGTATATCTACTGGTATCATACATGTGTGCTAAAATCAGAGTTTGGTCATGTTTGGTTACTGGCAACTTTGGTTTATTTACTGAAATTCCTGTATGTAAATTCTTGCGTGGTTGGCGGGCGTATAGGCCGAAACCTTTTCTTTTTTTTAAATCTTGTCCATTGTATGTGTTTATACATTTTTCTGCAGCTTTTTGTACGGCGCATTGTGCCCTAGATCTTGCTAAGGATCATGCGCCATAGAAGTGTCCATTATTATTATTATTACTAACCGGGTAAATGGTGTGGTCAGCGACAATATATCAGACTGTTTGAGTGTACTAACCGGGTAAATGATGTGGTCAGTGACAATATCTCTGTCAGGCTGTTTCCATGTCTGTCAGGGCGTTAGTCATCCCTCGCAGTCATTCCCCATCAAATCAGCACCCATCAACCGTAGCAGTCCCACCAACAGAAAACGGATCTGCCTATAAAACCAGTCCCCCCATGCACTACACACTTGTAGTAAGCTGGCTGCTTCATCAGTTTGTAGCGTATGAACCACAGTGGGACTTGGGGCCATGACAATAATAATAATAATAATGTACATTTATCATGGGCTCATCAACGCCCTGGGTGCTTACATGATACATATTAACCTAAATATGATATTCTATACACATGTAGAGGCCAGTCCCTCCAAAAACATTTACATGAAGTATTACGCGGAAAAACAAACACGCACTACACACACACGCACGCACGCACGCACGCACGCACGCACGCACGCACGCACGCACGCACGCACACACACACACAAACACACACACACACACACACACACACATACACACACAATGACTGTAATATAAACTGGGTACTGATATTAGTTGGGATGAAAATACTGTGAGAGGAGGAAGGTTTTCAGTTTGTCTTTGAAAGATGACAGAGTTGAGCAGTGTCTAAGGTCTAGTGGGAGTGAATTGCGAATGTGGGGTCCAAAGCAAGAGCAGGTGCGAAAGCAATGAGTTTTGCGTTTGTATTGTTGGATTTTCGGGTGTCAGAAGAAGAGCGCAGTGTACGAGACGGAGTGTAGACATGTAGCAGTTCAGAGAGATAAGCAGGACCAGAACCATTTATAGCACTGAAACACGTACAAGCGACTTTATACTTAATTCGTTCTGAAATGGGAAGCCAGTGCAGTTTTTCCAGAAGAGGTGTTGAGTGGTGGTGACAGCTATGGGTGCCAAGAGAATGAGTCTTGCAGCAAAGTCTTGAATTTTCTGGAGACTGAGGTCGGATGATAGAATTAGGTGTGCCCATGAGGAGACAGTTGCAGTAGTCAAGCCGTGAGAGAATATAGGAAGTAACAAGTTTTGGCTGCGTCTTCAGTGAGAAACCTGCGGATTGAACTAATGCGTTATCCACTCATAATAATAATCCACATATCGACCAGAAGTCTGTATATTGGAAGACCCTGGCACGTATGTTTCATGGATTTTTTTTATTATTATTATTTTTATTTTATTTTTTAGGTGTACGATCTTCTCTTGTGAAACACAAGACAACTTGGAACTTCACAAGTTGGCAGGAATCCGTACTCCCAAATGACGCTTTGGTCAGTGGGCATGTCCTGTATGACTAGGCCTACAAAGGAACACGGCATACTCTAAAAAACATATATCTTGTTCAGTGATTAGCGCTATACAAAAGTTACCTATTATTATCATTATTTGTTTAGCTAGTCATTTTATTCAAAAAGGGTAGGCCTAATCATACTGGACAAGAGCACTAACCAAAACGTCTTTTGAGAACAGAACACAGACTTACATGAAATCATATTCTAAACTCGGCCATCTCTCTCTCTCTCTCTCTCTCTCTCTCTCTCTCTCTCTCTCTCTCTCTCTCTCTCTCTCTCTCTCTCTCTCTTAAAAAAACAACAACAACAACAACAGCAACAAAAAACAAAAACAAAAACGGAGAAGACGAAAGATGGTAAACTCAGGAGACGACGCATAGTTCCTTCTTGTTGTTGTTGTTATTGGTTGTTGTTGTTTCTTTGCTGTCCATCAGCTGCGGTAGCCGAGGTCTGCACTTTTCTCAACTTTGTTTTCTTTCTCTTTCAGAGAAAAGGGACGCTGCCGACGACGTGCTGTTGGCTTAACTGCTTGCACCTTGTGGAAGTTTCTGACATCAAGAAAAGTTGTCTTGGCACTGATTGTAGTTGTCACAGTGCTAACTTTCTGTTATTCTTTACAATCAGCCGTTTTGTTTACTCATCCTTTGATCGCCTGGCCAGTCTGGCGGAAATATTTGGTGGAGAAATATGTTCCGTCTGACAAATACAGGTAAGCGTATAAATAATACATTCGGTCTGTCTGACTGTCTGTCGGTCGGTCTGTCTGTGACCTGGGGTGGGCGGGGGGGTGGAGGCGGGGGGTAACCATGGTGACGGGTTTTTATACCACTGTTGGTTCAGCTCGGGCAGTTTCGGCCAGCCACGTTGTTACGTTAACACTCTAACCACTTTCAGTTCCAGGCGGTCTCTGCTGGCCACATTTTTCAGTTCAATTCAGTTTAAAAAACTGTAATAATCCCACAAGGGGCAATTTTGTTGTGGTCATGGCGGGCTCGTAAAAAAACACACATAAAGTTAAGAGAATACTACAACAAACACAACACCACCAACAAAACAGTCTTACTTTAACCACAGTATAGTTATAAATATGGAACAATTGTGACTTTATCATAAAATTAGTGGTAATGAAGTTAAGATCACATACGTGTAAAACAATTAATTAAAATATCACACACAGCAATTAAAACAATATCACACACACACACACACACACACACACACACACACACACACACACACACACACACACACACACACACACACACACACACACACACACACCACACACACCACTGTTGGTTACACTCTAACCAGTGCCAGCTTCAAACAGCAACAGTTTGTCGAACCATCCTTCCGGACACCGACAGAAAATAGACATTTATTTATCAGAGTTTGAGGTCACTGTATAAGACGTGCAGGAGAGAGGAAAGGCTAGCTGTGCTGTGCTGTGCAGTGGCACACATGTTTACTCATCTCTGTTTTTACCTGACAGTGACGACACGGGCTATGACGATGAGAAGGTTTCGCGCTGGTACATGGGCAGCACGTGCAGCAGATTCCGTGACGTGTTTGTGGGAAGTCGAGCGTTGTTCCCTCCTTGTCAACCGAACCTACCACCTGGCGTGCCTACCTGGGGAGAATTCCCCTTTACGGTGAGTCAACCTACCCCCTGGAGCGCCTACCTGGGGAGAATTCCCCTTTACGGTGAGTCAACCTACCACCTTGCATGCCTACCTGGGGAGAATTCCCCTTTACGGTGAGTCAACCTACCACCTTGCATGCCTACCTGGGGAGAATTCCCCTTTACGGTGTGTCAACCTACCACCTTGCATGCCTACCTGGGGAAAGTTAGTTTTTGGACCTCAACGTTCCGTCAACCGCACAGTCACCTCATAACGAATCACGCACTGAATATTCTCCTACGCAGTTCAAAACACGTCACTCAATCAAACGTTTCTAATTCACTGTCACGTTTAAAAAGAAAAAAGGAAAAACAAAAAGGACCTAGCTATAAATGCACAATAACATATTTTGGTAA
Organism: Alviniconcha strummeri; assembly: GCA_963584105.1. Taxonomy (NCBI): domain Eukaryota; kingdom Metazoa; phylum Mollusca; class Gastropoda; family Provannidae; genus Alviniconcha; species Alviniconcha strummeri. The sequence goes on along the minus strand of OY757547.1, from coordinate 1,441,017 downwards.
CTATCTGTATTTATATTCCATAGACACTCACTACGGGAGCCTGCTTAAATGGTTGTGACTATGCGCAGGGTGACCTGTTTAATTCCGCGGGCCGACGCGGGAAACTGCGTTAGCCAAAACTAACGCAGTTATTAAGCAGGAAGACCATTTGGAACTATTTTTAAAGGTGAACTGACCTGGAAGGTAGAAATGAGAACAAAGAAATCCCTGGTAGTGGGCGAAGCGTGCGTGGCTATGTTCTGACCTGCTCCATGTCCCACCTGCCTTCTTGATGCTCTTGTTGAGTCTATTTTAGTCTTGTCTGGGTGCATTATCCCACCCCAGCAAGCCATTCCAAAAGTTAAAGTCCAAGGTTTTGAAGTATGCAAAATGACCATCGAAATGATTGACAAATGAGTCACTAGTTTTAGATTTAATGAAATAAAAAAATAAAAATGTTTAATTGGGTTTTTAATCAATTTTATTTTCTGTAGGCTGGCCGACACTACAGTCTCGAGTTCTCCATTAGTCACGTGACTTTCTCGGAAGTGACGTCAGTCTGGCGAGTCAGTGCGGTTGCCATCTTAGATTCTTCAGTAAACTGTGTATGCATGTGGTCGACAAAAAAGTTAACTATGCCGGCCTACTGTGTCGCCGCGAACTGTAACAATTCGCAGACGACCCCAGGTATAACAATGCACGAGCTCCCGTGCAATCGACCCGCAGTGAGGCGAAAGTGGATTAAATTTACACAATTCAAACGAGCTGACTTTCTTGCTGCGCCGCATCACGCCCATTATATTTTGTGTAGGAAGCACTTCAGTGAGTGCGATTTCGCAAACCCCATGGAATACCGGTACTCTTTCAAAATCCCGCCTGACAGGCTCAAACTGATACGGCTGTATCCTTGTGGGTCTCTCGGGCAAAGTATCAGTTTCGTCTTCGGAGCTCGAGTTGGCCATTTTGCAGCGACTCCCCAGAGTGACGTAGTAGGCGTATGGTCACGTGATTTGGGCGTCATGGCGACGCTTTCGGTATGGCAGAAAATGCCTTTTTTCGTGAATTTGTAACCCACAGATCACAGTTTCACCTACATCATCGTTCTCAGCGAGCTTTAACGGAGATCGTGTCAAAAATCACCCCTAACCTTGGACTTGTCCTTTAAATGGCTTGTGACTATGCGGAGGGTGACCTGTTTAATTCCGCAGGCCGACGCGGGAAACTGCGTTAGCCAAAACTAACGTAGTTATTAAGTAGGAAGACAATTTAGAACTATTTTTAAAGGTGAACTGACCAGGAAGGTAGAAATTAGAACAAAGAAGAATTTCCTGGTAGTGGGCGAAGCGTGCGTGGCTATGTTCTGACCTAATCCATGTTTCACCTGCCTTCTTGATGCTCTTGTTGAGTTTATTTTAGTCTTGTCTGGATGCATTATCCCACCCCAGCAAGCCATTCCAAAAGTTAAAACACTGCTAATGGTAGCTGTATAAAACATCTGTAAAATATTTTCGCGGACATCAAGGGCCTGAGCTTTCTCAAGCAGTAGAACCTGTTGTGAACATTCTTAACTACCACATGTACGTGGCATTTCCAAGACAGTTTACCACCAAACGTTATTTCTAAATATTTATAGTTTTACTCTTTCATCAGTTTCTCCTCTAATTTCAGTCCCACTCTTTTCTCTTTGATTCCTTCTCAAATCAAAAATGTCCTTTGTCTTTCCCACATTTAACTGGAGGTAGTTCTGAACACACCGATCCACAAAGTCGCTATCTGTCGCCGGTAGTGAGAGTCTCATGGTCAGTTATTAGTCCAGTCTGTCCAGTGGCGTCCGAAAATGTTGTTGTGTTTTCGTGTTGACTTCTACAGTCCGCAGTGTACAAAGAAAACAGAAACGACGAAGGCAATGTCTCGTGGTGGTGGGGGCCATCTTTATTCGTACACCTTGTTTCAGACTTAACGCCAGCACCAGTCCTCACAAACTGTGGTCTGTTGGTCAGTTACTCTATTATCCATAAAACACTAGGTATGCTACTATTCAAGTAATTATAAGCAAGAATGTAACACTGTCTTGTACTGAAAGCACTTGAAAAATCCCAAGGCACGAGACGAACACTGGTATGTGTAGACGAATCAACAAAAACATTCTAGTCTGTGCATTCAAAGCACCCTCGCAGCTCCTACACCGACTTCCTCGTCCAGTCCCCTGCTATCTTCACGGGCGGTTGTCTCAAATTCTCGTAACCCATATGCTGTAAGTTTTGATCAATAAGCAAATCGCTGACGTGAGAAGAAAAAGCGGCCTGTGGACGACCTGACACTTGACAATGTCGTCAGGGTCCTTTCCACTACGTGAATGCCAGCAAGAACCCATGTTGGTACGAAGGGGGACAACTTCGCTGCATTCCCTACTTCTACCTGGCGGGAATCAGCAAGAGTGGCACCTCGGATCTCCGCGCACGGATGTGCCAACACCCCAGCATTCAGAGTACCATAAAGGAGCCGCACTGGTTTGACAGGAAAAGATATACACGTAAGTGTATGTGTGTGTGTGTGCGTGCGTGCGTGCGTGCGTGCGTGCGTGCGTGCGTGCGTGCGTGTGTGTGTGTGTGTGTGTGTGTGTGTACCTTTCGGATACCGTGTTTAGGAGTGCATTTGTTGCAGCCGTATTTGGCGAGAGTAGTGGCAATGTACACACATCAGTGGTGGTATGTTTGGTGAGAGTGGTGGCAATGTACACACATTAGTGGTGTTATGTTTGGTGAGAGTGGTGGCACTGTACACACATTAGTGGTGTTATGTTTGGTGAGAGTGGTGGCACTGTACACACATTAGTGGTGTTATGTTTGGTGAGAGTGGTGGCAATGTACACACATACATTAGTGGTGTTATGTTTGTGACTGACGGATGCGCTGCACACCTTTATAGAGTATAGGTCATGTTTACGAGTGTGTAGGCTTTTGTTTTTGCTTTTAATATTTTATTTCAGGCGCAAATTGCAATTAACATTTTACTAGTAATATTATTGATCATAAAAACATTCTCTGTTTCTGTCTGTGACTCTCTCTTTCTCTGAATGAGAGAGCGAGGGAAAGAGGGAGAGGCAGTGGAGAGAGAGAGAACACACGGAAAACGGAAATTTTCTTCGATAAGGCCATAGCCTCATTTGAATAAACCTTATAAGACAATACACACACAGTAATCAATTTACTGACGTTGGAATGTTGCAATGTTACAATGGACAAGGCGGAAGCAAAAGCTTGTGTAAAGGATAATATTATAATAACTTTCTTGAAT